>CAUYLG010011316.1:0-85314 GCA_963573385.1 Cacajao melanocephalus | reverse complement strand
CTGAGAAGCACCGCACCGCGCCGCGCTGGGGCGCCGGCGAAACAGCCGCGCAGGCCAAAAGAGTCGCACTGGCAACCCGTGTGGCTCCTCCACCAGGAATCTCCCAGTTTGTGGGCAACAGAAATTCGTCTGAAATTGCGGCGTCCACTCGCTCTCTTCGCTTTCACTGGGAGCTACAATCCTGAGCTGTTGTTAATCAGCCATCTTGGATCTCCACACCCAGCTAATTTTTAAATTTCTTTTGTAGAGACCGATGTCTCATTATGTTGCCCAGGCTGGTCTCCAACTCCTGGGCTCAAGTGATCCTCCCGCCTTGGCATCCCAAAGTGCTAGGATAACAGGCGTGAGCCACCGTGCCTGGCCTCAGTTGCTTTTATGTGAACGATTTCACAGTCACAGAAGCTGTGCCTATGTTTTCAAGATGGAAGGAAGCAAGCCACACATTGGGAATGGGAAAGGCACAGAGCCACCTGGAGGGCGAACCATCCTTAGGGCCTAGGGCCAAGGATCCTCAACCCCATCCCCAGCCACAATCCCCAGTGAACACACACACCCACAGGGGGCCACAACCAGAAGCCCAGCAGCTTCAGACAGCTCCAGGAGGCACGGCCGGTGATACGCCAGGCTCGTCCCCTGCAACATGAGAAGTCACTACTCCTGGTGATAGAAATGTCCCAGGAGCCCCCTGAGAAAAGCTGCTCTGTGACTGGACAGTCAGGAGCGCCACATGGAGCCCCCATACTGCGCATCAGAGGCAGGGAAAACTGGAGTTGCCAGGCAAGCAAAACCCGAGCTAGAGTCTCGGAGAGACCACTCAGGACACACGCGCCCATCAGCAACACAAATCAAAAGGAGACCACAGGCCACCAGGAAGACACAGTCTGGACTAGGAGGGGGTAGCAAAAGGAGGGCAGGTTTCTTCAGGGAGAGCCACTGGTGCAGGGGTGGACACGAACCCTTAAGCCCCAAGCTTCTCCTCACACAGCAGCCAAGGCCATTCCTGCTGACCCCTGTGCTGGCAGCCTGGCTGGAGCCTTCATACATGACTGTCCCCCAAGAGGGGACAGTAGCATGTGGAAGGGAAAGGGGCTTATTCCTACATGCTCGGCCCAGAGTGCAGCACAAGCCCATTCTGTCCCTGGCTTGCCTCCAGTTCCCAAGTGGGCACTGCCCTCCTAGTTCCCACAGCCCAGTCAGCAGAGCAAGGGGCACAGGAGGAGAAAGTGCCATCAAGTCTACCCCAAACCCATCCCTGCTCCTAGCACGCTGGCCAACAAGCCTCACACCAAAGAGAAAAATGCCTGAAACACATCAGCTTTCTTCCACGCCAACCTGGTAGGAGATAGTGACAGCCTCTCTTCCTAGTGCAAAGGGCTTCTCTTACACAGCTGACCTGGAGGTGCCAACATCCATGGGGCACCTGAGACCTGAGGTGGCACTGCAAGCATGCTTGAAACAAGCCAGGGTCATCCCAGCCCTGAAAGAAGTTCCAGACACTGCCACAGGCCTCGCACCCTCAGACAGTACGCCTTCCACAGCACAGCCCGGGGGCCACGGGACATCGAGGAAGACATGCGGGGCCAGGCTGGAGGTCGTGTCCTCCTCCTAGGGTGAGGGTGATCACAGACTGCCAGGAGGTCAGGAGTCGGGCGGAAGCCATGCAGAAAGAGCCGCCTGGAGCCATTAGCAAGAGGGCCGGGGCCAAGATTTCAGCATAAATTTAGAAAGCAGAGTAATGCACCACCACACCTCCAAAATCGTCCATTTCAAGTTCAAGTCAAGCCAAACTCCAAACAAGTACAGTGGCTACTGGAGCCTGCCTAGTCATTCTGCTGGCCCCCAGCCACCACCGACTGCGGGAGGGCAGGGGCCTCCAGCGATCCCTGACCCCTCTGCCTCCTGAAGCCCACATTTGACTCGTCCAGGAAAACCCTTGGCCTGGGGGATAGGTGAGAGGGCTTAAGAGCCCCCATCTAACATGCCGCTGAAAAAAGTGAAGGAGCCCCCACACTCACCTGCTCATAGCAAGGTGGTGGGGCGTGGATTGATGGTTAAAACAAACAAGAGGGCTCACCATCCCTCAGGAGCTCACAGGCTCAGAAAAGGCAAGGGACAGGTGAGACCCTGCCTCTCTGTCACTCTGCACTCTCCCCACCCCCAGCTTCACCAAGCCCAGCAGGCGTGAGCAAAGGCAGCCAGGGCCCGGGCTGCCTAAGAACAGGGTGGTAGAGCCCTGCCAGGCCACCCCACCCTTTTCTGGCTGGTATAAAATCCTTGGCTGCAAAATTTAGCCCAGGCTGAGTCGCAAAGGAAGGAAGCTCGGAGCTCCATGAGGGAGGAGCAGTGGCCTGCAAGAACACAGCACTCCTTGCCCCCGCAGAGTCCCCTGGAGCTGGTGAGAAGTCAGCCCAAAGTGCCCACTTGCCGGCCCCTGATGATCTCTGGCTGTGGGGACCCTCTTGGTCACAGGCCTGACCAGGGGTACTGCCATGGCCACCTGGCCTGCAGGGGCTCAAACACAAAAACTGGAAATCAATGTTTCTGTCAGTATTTTTTCCCCAAAAACTACTGACATCGGATGAGAAACAGCTTTTCCTTAGAAAAATGCCAGAGAGAAATGGAAGTGTGTCCCTGCGCTCTGGAACACTGGGGGGAGTCTCCAGAGACGGACACAACCCGAGAGAGGTATGGTGGTGGCGGTGCCCTGCCCTCCGCTCCACGGTCCTCAGCAAGGCCACCACAGGCCTGTGGCAGATGTGTGCAGGTGGCTCCGGGCGGGCAGGGCAGCTTTCCAGGCACACACTGGCCGCACTGCAAAGGGTGTGGTCAAAAGTCACTTCACAGACCCCCTTGCGTTGACAGCTCAAACAAATACCATCCTCCCTGTTCTGCTGTGGACGCTGGGTGTGGGGTGCACCTGGGGCAGGGCTCTGGCCCGAGGTGTCTGGTAAAGAGGGTAACATGGTGAGTTCCAGAAGGCTGGGAGGGAGGAATGCGACTGAAGACCCGGAAGCCCACTCCCAGGGGAAAAGGGCACCAGGCGGGCAGGTGGGCAGCTCCTCAGGGCACATTCCCCTCTAATTGGAAATGCTGTTTTTATCTTTGAAAGTGGAGGAAAAGCGTCACATGTGGGAGTACCCCACATTCCAAAGGTGACAGACACAAAGCAAGACGAAAAACTAGAGTGGGAGGGGCCACCGCCCATACTTCAGATTCCTCGAGTGGGGATCCATGGCTGAGGCCGCACGGGGAGGGGACACGGCACAGGGCGCCCTCGGGAACAGAGGGGTGCAACGGCTGTCCCACTGCAGGACAAGGCCTGGCCCGGCAGCCCAGTCCCTCATGCAGTGAGTTCCGCGCAGCCTCTGCACTGGCCACCCGGACAACCCTGACCCAGCCTCAGGCCTCAGCTGGGGAATCCTCCTCAAACTCAAGTCACTGGGGCCTGCCTCTCCCTCTCCGGGTCACGCATGTGCCCCCTCAGGCCGGCCTTGCCCCTGAGTCCTCAGCCCCAGGAGTCCCCAGCCTGTTCCCTCACCCCCAACATCATTCTTGCCAGCCTCTGCCCAGTGTCACCTAGGAGACCCCAGCCTCTACCTCAGCCAGCAATGCCATTCACTCTGTGTCCTGCTGGGTCTGTCAGTCCAACAGGAGTGGGAAGTGGGAGTGGGAAACGAGGCAGTGAGTGATTTTCTGTTCAGTCCTGGGAGCTGAAAACAGGGCCAGTGCTGGCAGCTGGAACCTGAAAGTGTTTGAGTGAGTGAGCGCCTCATATACAAATAATACTGTTTGCAAATCATTAAGAACAAAGTGACCATCACCCCCTCCCCAAAAAAAGGGGCAAAGAAAAAACCGTCCACAGGCAGAAAAAAACTACACATGATCAATAAACATAAGAAGATCAAATTTTCCTAATTCAGAAACAATTAAGACAAGACCTTCCAATGGCAGCCAGTGCTGGGCACCCCCAGCGAGAAGCTCCTCAGAATGTTGAGAACATAAAATTTTCACCAATCATCCTTTTATAATTGAAAAAAAAATGTGTACTATCTATATCCTAACATCTATTTTTTAAAACTATATACAGCAAAACATTTCAGTTTCCTGAAAACTTCACACATTCGACGACACCCGCCTCACCATGCACCTGGAGGCTTGTCTGCAAGGAATCCAAGGAATCTGGTAGTGATGGCTGAAAACTGGGTCCCAGATGCTCCCTGCTAGGGAATGGAGATGCCAGTCACCGAATCTGCACTAAGCTCCACCACCAAGAGGAC
The DNA here is from genome assembly GCA_963573385.1 of Cacajao melanocephalus. Lineage (NCBI taxonomy): Eukaryota > Metazoa > Chordata > Mammalia > Primates > Pitheciidae > Cacajao > Cacajao melanocephalus. The sequence goes on along the minus strand of CAUYLG010011316.1, from coordinate 81,037 downwards.
CAACTGGCACACACGGCGTGCAGACTCCCCAGAAGGGTGGGAAAGCCACATGGAAGACAGCAGGGCCACGGGGTGCATCCGCCCCACATTCTAGAACAGAGAGCACCACACAGAAGACAGAGCAGCCCCAGGGAGCATCCACCCCACATTCTAGAACACAGAGAGCCACATGGAAGACAGCGGGGCCACAGGGAGCATCTGCCCCACGTTCTAGAATTGAGAGAGCCACATGGAAGACAGCGGGCCACGGGATCTTCTGCCCTACGTTCTAGGGCTAGGGGGGCATCACCCCATGTTCTAGAATGGAGAGAGCCACGTGGGAGACAGTGGGGCTAGGGGGAGCATCGCCCCATGCTCTAGAACAGGCAAAACCTCTGGGCAGACGAGGGGCTTTCCTGAGGATGGCACAGGCTACAGGCACTGCCCATACAGACCTATGCGTTCGCCAAAACTCACTGAATTGTATGCTTGAAATCACAGAATTTGGCTGTATGTGAATGATGCCTTCAATACAGCTGCTTCCAGCCTGGGCATGGTAGCTCATGTCTGTAATCCCAGCACTTTGGGAAGCTGAGGCAGGAGGAGCTCTTAACCCTATGTCAAGACCAGCCTGGGCAACATAGTGAGACTCCATCTCCACAAAAAATTTAAAAATTAGCCAGGCGTGGTGGCGTGCCCCTGTGGCCCCAGCTACTCAGGAGGCTGAGGCTCCTGGGATGTTTCCATCACTGGGAATCACGACTTTTCATATTGCAGGAGACGAGCCTGGCGTATCGCCGGCCTTTCCTCCTGGGGCTGTCTGAAGCTGCTGGCCTTCTGGATGTGCCTCCCCACCGTGGGTGTGCAAGATCCCATATCACAAAAAAACAGCTGCTCACACACGCAACTTGTCCGATTCAAGCAGAAGCTGCTGAGGCACAAACAGGGCGATGACTGAGGAGACGGCCTGGGGGGCTTGGCGGCCACCCCGATCAGGTGGGCAGCATCTGAGCAGGGATGACTCACTCCGTCATTAAAACTTTCTTCAGGATGGAACACAGGGCTAGGGTTGAATTTACCTCCGTTTTAAGAAGTAAACAGGTTTTCCCCTCAAAACGTCCTTAACAAGTAGGCACTGCATGTACAAGAGGGGAGAATAAAGAGCGCAGACAGGTGCCATGAACTCACGTGTGTTGAGACTGCAGGCCACAGGCGCCACTCTGCCAGTCTCAGGCAAGGTGCTGTCACTTGAGTTGCTCACACTGAAGCCAGGCACAGCCTGTCAGAATGTGGAAGACCCAAGAAGGGCCTGAGGCAAGGCCGCCCCCAGTGAAACACGGCTGGGACAGGGCCCTGGGCCTCCCCGGCAGGCTCCAAGCAGTTCCTGATGTCCAGGGGTGAAAATCTCATCTCTGACTCATCTTATCTCATCAGGACCACACATGGTGGTCCTGCCGTCCCCACCCAGCCTGCCACCCGCTGCCCACTCTCTCCACATCCTTAGACCCTTCCTCTCTCCTCACACTCACCTCCTTAGAACTTCCTGAAGGGGGTGCCTGAGAAGTAACTTTTTCAAAACTCACACATCAGAAAATGTTTTCATTCAACCCTCACATGATTGATGAGTGAACTGATGCTAAAGTCTACTATGGAAACGCTTTTCTGACAGCATTTTGAAGACCATCTTCTAGTTTCCAGGTTGGAACGGATATTCTGATTCTCAGTACACTGCAGATGAGCTGGTGCTACAGTCTGAACGTGTCCCCCACAAGCACGTGGTGCCGCAGTGCTGGGACGTGGCACCTGGTGGGAGGTGATTAGGAATGCCCTCCCGATGGATTATGCGATTCTGAAAGGGCTTGGGGATGCGAGTTCCACCTCTCGCCCTTCTGCCTTCCCCCACAGGGTGACGCTGCACAACTGCCCTTGCCAGACGTGGGACCCTCTATCTTGGAGTTCCAAACCTCCAAACTATAAGAAATAAACCTCCGTTCTCTGTAAACCACCCAGTCTTGGGTATTCTGTTTCCACAGCACAGAACAGACTAAGGGGCTTGTGTGTTTTGTTTTTCCCTCTGGAAGCTCTTTACCCCTGGTGTCTTCTGCTGTGGCCTTTCCATTCAGTGCGCTGGACACCATGTGAACCCATTTAATCTGTGAATTCAATTCTGGAAACTGTGGCATTCCTTTGATGATTTCCTCCCTTCTGTCTGCTGCTCCTCCTCCCCTGCCTGACGCTCGGTTTTTGTGCCTTGGCACTCCTGCTGTCCACACCTGGTGGCCTGCCCTGCTCGGTCTGCCTGCAGGGAAGGGCGCCCAGCGCCATCCCCACTCCCTTTGCTGCCTGATCCTCCTCGCTCAGGCTCTGTCTGCGGCATGCCGGACGCTCCTTGCTGTCCAAGCTCTTCCTTCTCATCCTTGCTACTTGCTCTCTACAACTCTGAAGACGCTCACAGACGCTCTGCTTTACTGTGGTTTAGGCTGGCTTCCTGCTTTCTCATCTGCTTTGGTCTATCTGGTGACCCCTGCCCGACACATCACACGTGGCTGGGGGGCACCACAGAGCTCACTAACGGCTCTAGGTGCACGTTGGCGGGGGTTCGCTGGGGAGTCTGGCTCTATTCAACACCTTTCCAGCATCACAGGAAATGACTTACCAGATTGAAGGGACTCACCCACACCCAACATCCACGTCAGTGAATGAAGAGGTCACATCAGGGAACACAACTGTGACGTTTCAGAACACCAGGGAACACGGGGCAGCGCCTGCTCCCCACTCTCCGGGTCCGAGGGTTTTTTCTCTTGGGCTGGGCAGACTCCCATTCTTTGCCTGGAGGGCCAACCTCAGCTGCTGGAGTCCTGAGGACCCAGTGTGGGAGGGGCAGGAAGGGGACGTCACACAGTGGATGTGCAGAGCTGTCAAGGCTTCATGCGCAGGATGACACCCTCCACTGCGCCAGGGTGTCAGTGGACAGTGCTACAATCCCGCGCGCTCGGACTCATCCTCCACACTTAGATCAGACGTGAAAGGGGTGTACAGCTGCTTCTAAATACACCTCCACCCTCCATCCAAGGGGCTCCCAGACTCCACCTGGAGCCACCCGCAGTTCCTCTGTGAAAACACTCCCCCTGCTGGTCAGAGTTCAGCTTTCCTGGGTTTGCATTCATTCCACCCAAGCCTCAGCTTTCCAATTTCCAAAATGTGTCTGCTCTCGTCTCCTCTGTACTCTCTGCTCTGTGATGAATAAGAACAGTTTCTGCCTCTTCAAAACTCCTGGGTGCTTATCCCAGGTGGGGTCGGGAAGCAGGGCCACCTCGTCAGCCAGAGCCCTGTCTCTCTGCTCTGTGGCGTGCTGGCGGGACAGGAGCACCCAGGAACGGCAAGGGCACCATGGCAGAGCCTTTCATCACTGGAGGCCACCTGCTTGCCCTTTCGGAGGCCACCAACAGCTGCTGCACGACACCTGCACTGCTTCTCTCTTCACATAGCAGGCTCCTGAGGAGTCCCACCAAGCAGGAGCTCAGAGCTGCAGCACAGAATGTGCTGGCCCCACATCCATGCCGGCATGCAAGCTCAGCCACAAGTCTGCTGGCAATAACCATGGAACAAGCTCGTGAGGTTCAGAGAGTCCCACCCTGATGGGGAGAGCCACAGGGAGCCCCAATCTCGGCAGTGACCAGCCCCAGGTCCCCACACAACGTGAGAATGGCGACAGCAGTGGACAGCAGCTCTTGAGTAGGGCACTACCTTTAGAGGTACCTCAACAAGTGAACACAGCCCAGGGCCAACTCTGGGGCAAATGTAGACCTCCTCCCGGTGCCCCCTTCAGAAAAGGTACTCAAACATTGGCCCCCATCACGAGCTGGACATAGTACCAGGCGCGGGCACTGCCTGCCTCCAGGGCTTAGAGCTCAGTAGGGGAACCAATCCTGGACCCTTGTCCTGACAGGTGCCAGGAGGCCCTCAAACAGGACTCCAGCACCGGGGCAGGGAGGTTAAAGTAAGTAGGACAGAGGGGTTTGATGAAGACAATACCTTTCCTCATCGTCAGAGGCGAAGGCTCTAGTGCCAGCTGGCGCTGACTCAGGTGGGCACAGGAGCTCTCCCACCATGGCTGCACCACATGGCTGGTACAGGGACAGCCCTGGACACCCACCTCCTCAAGCACGTGTGCACATGTGTGTTCTCCTACACAGCACTGGCACCCCACTTCCATTCTGTCCCAGGTATCCGGTGCGTTCCCCTGCGCTCACTGGCTCGACCCCACAGTGGCAGAGGGACTCACAGAGGGAGCCACACTCACGTGTCGGGGCTCCAGAGTGGTTCCCAACCACTGTGCTCACAGCCAGAACCTTGCAGGGTGGCTGTGCCCATAGCCATCACTGCCCAGCGCCTGGCTCCCTCCAAACAGCCAGGAGCGCCCTCTGGTGGAGATGGGCCTCAGCCTCTGTGGCACTGCATTCCCAGAGCAGTGGCCCATCCAGTCCCCATGTCCTAGAGAATGCCCCTCTCTCTCCATCAGCCCTGGGAGGATGGAGAGCCCCTCTCTCTCCATCCAGTCCCTGGAGCCCTGGTCTAGGCCCTCATTCTCCACAACTGCAATCCTTGGCCCTCCAGGGACTGGAGGCCTCAGGGGTGCTCCTGGGAGCAGAGTGCGGGGACCGGCCTAGACCCTCCTCAGAGGCATAACCTTCACAGAAGCACAAGCAGCTTCGGAGCAGAGGGGGCTGCCACTTATCAACCAGACGGCCTGGGTTCAATTCTCAGCTGCAGGGCCCTGGCCCATGACGTCACCTCTCTGCATTTTCCCACCTATGAAACGGCGATGCTGACCTCTAGGATGTCCCAAGTGGGCGGAAGGCCGCAGCGCTCCGTGGGGAATCCAACACCAGCCCCTGGACACTCCTGGACGCTCCTAGGCATAGCAAGGCCAGCAAAGTCACCTCCTAGCTGCCCAAAAGGAGGGTCCATGACAACAGGGGGAGCAGTGACCCAAGTATTTCTGAATATACCATTTGAGCAATCATTTTCAACAGAACCAAGGTGACGAGAAAAAAGACACTTCTGTAGCAAGCTGTGCTCCAAGTGACAACAGAGAAGCTGAATTTTCCAGCTGTGCAAACAGAAGGTGTCAAGTACTGGCTGCTTTCTAGGTCTCTCTGGGTCTGACTGTGACACTCCCACCTCTTCACCCTGGTACCCAAAACACCAACTGCTCAGCGGTGGCCACATGAATCGGAAGCAAGGCATCCTGAGGCCATGGGGAGCCAATCACAGGAGACAGCTGGTCACCATGACACAAAATACGCTCCACCTCCCCAATAACCAGAGCAGCCCAAGGCACGTGAAACCACATGCCACCAATGGAGCGGGTTCAGAAGACCGGCATCCGCCCCTCACCCACCTGCCCGCCCGCGCTGTAGGGGAAGGGGACAATTAAACAGGGGTGAAACCTATCAGGCCAGACGTGAGATGGGTGCCCCTTCTCAGACACAAGCACGGGAGAGATGGGCCAGCGTGGGCCCTGCTGCTCTGCCCCAGACACCATACGGTGGCATGGAGCGGACCGCCACTCACAGAAAGGAGAGAGAAACTGGAGTCCAGTCCTGTCCACAGGAGGGCTGCGTGTAAATGCAGGGCCTGCAGGTGGTGCCATCAGGCAGGACCCAGAAAAGAGGAAGAGCCCATTTTTGTTTCAGACAAAGAAAGGAAGACAGGAGTGTCCAGGTCCGGCACACTTGCCCTGTGGGAAGGGATGGAAGCTTCGGTGCTGCTTTTCCTCACTGAAGGTGAAACATGTGACTTTACTCTTATACTCTCTCTTTCAACAATGAAGAAAAATGTTACATAAACTGAAAAATGAAACACAGAGCCAGGACGAGCTCCCCAAGACAGGGTGGGCTGGCGCCCCGCCTCTCTGGCTCCCGTTCCAGCATAACCCCAGGCTCACTGGAGAGGATGCAAAGGGCAGACAGTGCCTGCAGGCCAGGCCGCCCAGTCCCACCTCCCTGGTGGGCACTCACCCACGTGCTGCCTCCCCAGCCAACAGCACTCTCCCGCCCTCCACAGCCATGCTGGGCATGTGCCACCCTCATGTGCTGGCACCACCCCCTCACCTCCCAAGGGGTTCAACCCCGCTTCTCCTTCTCCACCACCCTCTGCCACACCACACACAGCTCTGGCTGAGGCCACCCTCAACTGGCCATGTCCTCAATTCCCATCCCTGTGACACAGGGGCAGGCACCTGTGGCGGCTGATTGCGGCTTCCCCTGCAGTCACACCCCAGATCCTTCTCCCTCGCACCAGCTCTTCCCACTGTCACCGCCACCCCGCATCCGGCTCCCCCAGACCGCTCTCCGCCAGGCAGCACACGAGGGCACACCAGACAGCTCACCTCCAGCTCAGTGTCCAGAGACGTCTGACACAGACTCTGTGTCTGCCTCTGAGAGGCACCCCCCCAACGCCTGCCATCTCCATAGACGATGCCCCACCCCAACTGCTTAGGGACACCTGGTCGCCATCCCCACCACCTCCCTCCCCAGAGCAGGGCTTGTCAATTCCTTCTGTTATTGGCCAGGGTACCCTGGAACAGGGTCAAGCATGGCTGGGCCAGATGCAACTCCCACCTCTCAGCGCCTCAGGCAGGCTCCTACTACCACTCTGTCCCTCCATTTTGCCACTTACAAAACAGGGTCTCGGTAAGTGCCCTGCAGGGTGTGGCGGTGAGCACAGGAACAGTCAGAGCTCCAGGGTCTGCCACGCCGTCGCCTTGCCAGCACTGTGCCTGCTGTGACTCTGCACGTTGTGGCAGCTCTAGGCCACTCTAACTGGCCACATAACCTCCACAGAGAAAGGAGGGGCCAGGGACAGTGCGAAGACGTAGACTCTGCTCTGGCAGACCCACCTCAGGGCCCACTGGCCGTATTCGACAACCCCAACAGGAGGCAGAGTGACGCTGCCCGCCATCGCTCACCTTAAAGAGCTCACTCGTAAAAGGAAAGGAAGGGTCGAAAGGGTGACACACATGGCTTCTCCCTCCCATCACACTGCGTGATTCAGGAACAGTCTGCAGCATTTACTCCACAGAGCTGCCCGGTACAACAGCCAAGACATGGGAAAACCTCAGTGCCCAATGGTGGATCAAGGGACAGGAAGTGTGGTGCACACACTCCGTGGCGACCCCCATGAGACCAGCCTGCATGCAGGGATGGCTTCACATGTGCGACAGCAAGGGAGCAGGAGCTCCGGGCCAGACAAGCCTGGTGGAGGAGGGACCCATGGCCCTTGGGGCCACTTGCCTAGGGCTCATGTGCACAGCCAGCGGGGCCACCCTGCATCTCTGCAGCAATGGTTCCGGGTGGGGCCCAAGACCATGTGTTCTAACAAGGTCTAGGCAACCCGCTGTGAAACCGAGTTTAGCCTACAGTTGCCCCGACATATTTCAAGACGCACCTAAATGTTTCTTCGTACATCGTGAACTGTGACAAGTGGAGGTGTCAACAGAACATAGCCTATACTTGTGCCAATCACCCGGTTTGGCCAATCACATGTAGCTAACTGCTGGAGCTGTGTTCAAATAAGGCCAATGCCAAGCTGCAACCAATCGGCTGTTTCTGTGCCTCACTTCCGTTTTTCTTTTCCCATCCATAAATCTTCCTCCACCGCAGCGCTGCGCTGGAGTCTATGAGTCTACTCTGGCTCGAGAGGCTGCCGATTCGAGAACCGTTTTTTGCTCAATTAAACTTCTTTACATCTGTTTTGGCTCAAGTTTTTCTTTTATCACCGCCCTTGCTGCTGCCCACACCCCACCTGGGGAACCATTGTCCTACAGTGCCAGACACACCACCTGGCCTCTCTGCACTTCCACTCTGGGGCAGGGATGTGACAAGGACCAAGTGGGGCCGTGTGCCCCCAGTTCTCAGCGGCACGGGGCCCGGCACATAGCAGACTCCCCTTGAGGGTGAGCGAGTGTAGCAGTGAGGCTTCGATGCACGCTCTGCAGGGTCCTCCACATCCACCCAGTGCACATCTATCTACTGGAGAGCTGCCCCGGGACTGCCCTGAGACACTAAACCCAAGAACTCACTGCGCCTGGCTCCCAGGGAAAGCCAGCAAGTGAAGTGGATGGGACAGACGACGGATGTTTCAGGCAAACGCTACTGTGGAGAGAAGCCCAGCATGCCACAGGGGAGCAGGAGGCTAGGGTGTGAATCTGGGTCATTTCTGGGTGGCCTCTGGCCACCTGAGCAGAAGCACAGGAAACACAGACTGTGGTGCTGACCAGAGATGCAGGACATGGAAAAGAGCATAAGTCACTAGCGAGGACAGCGAGGGTCAGAAACCCAAGGGCATTCTGGTTGTTACCACACAGGGGGACGCCAGGAGGAACATGTCCACAATAACACACAGTGGATTTTTATAAGAAGTTACCCCAACATCAGGTGTTCAGGATAAGGTTGTGGTGGAAAAGGAAGCTCAGATGGAATCAAGTGTCCAGAAATCACCAGCTGCCTCATTTGACACAATAGACTTTAGAATTTCCAACCTCATAATTAGTCAAAACGGGTTTTAATGCAACCTTCAGTAATACAAACCAAGAACCATGATTGCAAAGAAGAAGCAAAGGGATATAATGCTCCTTTTAAACAACGTAAAATTAAGTACTATTGAATCAGTAGAGAAATAAAAAAACAGTCTTGCTAATTTCCATTAATAATGACTGCTTTAAAAGTCTTTCAATCTGTGACCAGCCTAGGGAAGATGGCAAGACTCTGCCTCTACAAAAAAAAAAAATTTAATTAGTGGGGCATGGTGGTGCGCACCTGTGATCCCAGCTACTCGGGAGGCTGAGGCAGGAGGATCTGTTGAGCCCAGGAGGTCAAGGCAGCAACTAGCTGTGACCGTGCCACCACACTCCAGTCTGGGCAACAGAGCAAGACCCTGTCTCTAAACAAAAAACAAAAACAAAAACAAAATTTCGGTAAGCAATCTAGGTTGTGAGAAGGCCGTCTGGGGCCTGTCCACTGCTTCTGCAGCCCACTCTGTGCTGCCCGGGATTCTCAGGGGCATGCTCCGTTTCCCTCTGCTCCAGTCTCTCCTCCAATCCCCAGAGAGGGGCTTGGTCTCCACGGTGTCAGGAACTAGGCAGTGAACCTGCACCTCAATGAGAGTGGGGCTTCCAGAGAGCAGCCGTGCTTGCTGCCCTGCCCCTCTCAGGCTGCAGCCCAGGGAGATGCCAACGAGGCACTGGCCATTAGGCCAGCCACCCCCGGGCTTGCTCCATCCTCGTGGCCCTGCCCTGTGCTGGCAGTTTCCACCAAAGTCCCCCTCCCAGTGAGCAGCAAGCCCGATCTGCTATCACTGTCGCTCACACCCGTGCCTCTGCGTCTCCCCTACATCTCACACAAAGTGCCTTCTGAGACTGTTTCAAAGTCTATCCTGAAGAGGGTGGAGAGTCTGACCCCTTCACCATCTCCATCTGTGTGGGTGCACCCAAGTGTTTCCCTACTGAAAGCATTGTACTCCATGCTGGGGTCAAGATACAAGTCACTCTCAAACTGCTGGGAAAAAACGTGTGTGCGTGTGCCAGACAGAGAAAATGATAAGGCAGATACGGCAAAAATGCTGACACTGGCAAATCTGGGAGATGGTATGCAGGAATTATTTACACTACTTTGGTAACTTCTAACTTTGAAATTATGTAAAAATTTAAAAATGTAAACATCAGAAGCAGCTGGGGCTGGGAGGCGGCAGATCACCCCCGAGGGAGCAGCAGCGCACCTGACAGCCACTTCTCCATGGCCAGAAGCTGGAGGACAGAGGCCTCGCGTCGAAAGTGGGCTGAAAGCAAGCCAACCAAGACGACACACAGCGAAAAGCTCTGCCAACTGAAGGCATTTCAAACAGACACTGAGAGGACACCCCCAGCAGAGTCACCTGAAAGGAAATCCAAGAAAGCTCAAGGCTGCACCACAGGCAGAGGAAAACTGGTCACAGAAGCAAGGAGAGGGCACAGCCTAAAACCAGTCTACCTAAACCAACACCAACATGCAGGACAGTAACATGGGGGGTCCAGGAGGAAGGAGAGGGCACAGCCTATAAAACCAGTCAACCTAAATCAATACCAACATGCAGGACAGTAACATGGGGGGTCTAGGAGGAAGGAGAGGGCACAGACTATAAAACCAGTCAACCTAAATCAATACCAACATGCAGGACAGTAACATGGGGGGGTCCAGGAGGAAGGAGAGGGCACAGACTATAAAACCAGTCAACCTAAATCAATACCAACGTACAAGACAGTAACATGTGGGGGGTCTAAAGTGCACAGAATTTAAAACACATCAGGTGTTTACAACTCAAGAGAGAAAGTGCACCGAAGCAGTCTCGTATCTTGGGTACTTCAGAGAGAGGTGGATAAAGCTAGAAATCAACATCACACCTTGGAAGTTTAGGGTGTATGCTATAAGAAAACCACTAAAGGAGGGGTGGACACTGTGGCTCACAGTGTCATCCCAGAACTTTGGAAGGTGAAGGTAGAGTTTGAGACCATCCTGGACAACATAGTGAGACTGTGTTTCTAAAAAATAAAATGAAATAAATAAAGGAAAGTACTTAACTTCCAAAGCAATTTGAAAAAAGGATGATTAAAAAATAAAAAGAATAAATTCAGGCTAGGTGCAGTAGCTCACACCTATAATCCCAGCACTTTGGGAGGCTGAGGCGGGTAGATCATGAGGTCAGGAGATCAAGATTATCCTGGCCAACGTGGTGAAACTCTGTCTCTACTAAAGATACAAAAATTAGCCGGGCGTGGTGGCGGGCACCTGTAATCCCAGTTACTCGGGAGGCTGAGGCAGAAGAATCCCTTGAATCTGGGAGGCGGAGGTTGCAGTGAGCCCAGATCGCGCCATTGCACTCCAGGCTGAGCTACAGAGCAAGACTCCGTCTCAAAAAAAAAAATAAATAAAAAAAATAGATAAATTCAAACAAAGCACGGGAAAATGAAAAGCACAGCAAGATGGGAGCTAAACACACCAGCAAGCACACCAGGCAGGAAGGGTTAGAAGGCAACCCGACACCCACTCTAACGGTGAGGTGTTCACTAGACATTTGCCCTCGCGCGCGGTGCATCTAAGGCTTGGGATTTTCTCCGAGGCAGACGCGGTCAAGGGCTCTTTCCCATGGCTCGGGGCCATTTGCGTGTCCTTCTTCATGAGGCATCTGTTCAAGCCTCTGCTCGTCTTCTACGGGACCAGTTGTTTCTTGTTCTTTGCTGGAGCCCATGGGGAAGTCTGGCTCTGCGCTCCAGTCCGTTTTAGGTACAGTACATTTCCCCTGCAAAGGCGGCCTGTGTGTGTGTGTGTGAAATAGTCTTGCCCTGTGACCCAGCCTGGATGGAGTGCAGTGGTGAGATCACAGCTCACTGCAGCCTCGACCTCCTGGGCTCAAGGGATCCTCCCACCTCAGTCTCCCTGAGGTAGTAGATGCCACCACACCCAGCTAATTTTATTTATTTGTTTGTTTGGAGAAATAAGATCTATGTTGCCCAGCCTGGTCCTGAACTTCTGAGCTTAAGCAGTCCTCCAGCCTCGGCCTCCCAAAGTGCAGGGATTATAGGTGTGAGCTACAGTGCCCAGCTGACCTTTTCAGTTTTTGAGGAATATCTTTGATAAACAGAGCTGCTTAATTTTAATTTGTATCTTTTCCTTGATGACGAGTACTTTCTAGTCCTGTTTTAAAAAACTTTTCTGAACCCACAGGTCAAGAATAGCATCTCCTCTAACAGTGCTGTTCAAGAGAAATATGACACAAGCCATAATCTGAGCCATGGACGTCATTTTATATGTTCTAACGGCCCCACTGAAAAGTAAAAGCAGCAGCCAAGATTCATTCTATTTAACCCAACAGATCTAACATATTTTCATTTTGACTTCCAATCAATACAAAACACACAAGGTGCCACTGTATTTCTAGTCTAGCATATTTTACACTCAGTACATCTCCAGTGCTGCCTAGCTACATGGCTGACGACGGTGCTGGCCAGCACTTAGACCTACATTCTACTGGGCTCAACTGTTCTTTGTAGGGTATGAGGTACAGGCCAAGATCTTTTTTTAATACGGATATCTGGCTGGCCAGCATCACTTATGAAAAAGACTGGCTATCTGTGTCACCTCCTTTTTCCTGTCTTGATCACTCTTGCCAGATTTTCTATTGTATTCCTATTTTCAGAGAATCCAGCACCGGCCTCGGTGAGCTCCCTGTGGAAGACTGATTTTCCGCTTCGTTAACTTCCGCTCCAGCCTCACTTCCCTCTTCCCACTGTCTCCGAGTTCACCTGCTGATCGGAGAGTGATGGGCACCCGAAGGTGCGAACCACTCCTGGCCGATGTGCACCCTGCAAGTCACAGCATGGCAGATTTTTGTTATCTTTCAGCTAAAAAGTATGTTCCAATTTCCATTACAAATTCTTCTTTGTCTCACTGGTTCCTTGGAAGCATGCTTCCTAATTTCTAAGTGTAACGAGCGTCACTTTGCAGATTTCTAGTTTAACTCCATTTGGGTCAAGAGCACGCTCCAGAGGACTCGAGTCCACTGAGATGAGGGACGTTCTGGTCAATGCTTCATCAGCATGCACAGGGGCATGCAGCCTGCCCAGGTGGGTTCCCTATTCTCCCTGTCAGGGGAAATGCGTGAGTCTGGCTTTAAGATCTTCACGCCGACTGGTGAACACAGCCAAGCTGAGCTGCTGGGACAAAGGCCCACCGTCCCAGGCCCCAATTCCTTCCCAGGTGTTAGCCCTGGGCAGGGGTTGCACTTCACTCTCCAACACCCTCCCAGGGCCCCGGCAGTGAGGCAGCCCTGCATTCTCCTCAAGGGCTGTAGAGGAACTACAGGAAGGCACGAAAAAGAGGAAAGACAAGCATCTTCCAGACAGTGACTGGAAAGCTCCACCTGCCTCCACCTGTCCCCACCTGTCTCCACCTGTGTCTCAGTCCCAAGGCTCGGGGAACAAGGGAGGCCAGGGTTCAAGTGCCTGAGACCCCACAGCCAGAGACGCCTGCACAGGGTCAGGCAGGTCACACCCCTGTCCCCACACAACAGGTGGCAGGAAGGAGGCTCAGAGACCTGACAACAGCCCAAGGTCACACAAGGACATGTGTGCACACGGGCCAGGTGTCTCAGCAGAGCTGTGGACACTGGAGGGCCAGCCGGGCTGAAGTGCACCTGGGGCACACAGGGCAGGGCTGGAGACAGACAGGGGACTTCATCTCACAGACAATGGGGATCCACCAAAGTGCCTTGCCTGTAGGAGGACGACATGTGGGTCCTCTTGGGTGGCTGTATGGAGCATGAGTCAAAGATAAGGACAGACATCCCCTCCACCACCAGGTGCCTATGGCCGAGAGCCTAGGCCTCAGCACAGGGAAGCACGGGCCTACCTAGGGAGTCTAGCAGAACTCTCACAGGCTTCGGAATGGAACCCCACGGCAGGGAGGGCGAGTTGTAAAGGGAGGCAGGACATGGCCTTCCCAAGCAGCAGGCTCCAGGCCCAGGACACACTGGCCACCACTGAAACCTCAGGCTCTGTAACAGGGACCTGCCCACACAAAAGGTCCTTAACTGAAAGGGCTCCATCCTCACCCTAGGGCCTTCCACATGTCATTTTAGGGGACATTATTTTGATTAGAAATGAAATGACCTGACCGGGCGTGGTGGCTCATGCCTGTAATCCCAGCACTTTGGGAGGCCAGGGCAGGCAGATTACCTGAGGTCAGGAGTTCGAGACCAGACTGGCCAACTCGGTGAAACCCTGTCTCTACTAAAAATACAAAAATTAAACGGGTGTTGTGGTGGGTGCCTGTAATCCCAGCTACTCAGGAGGCTGAAGGACTGAACCCGGGAGGCAGAGATTGCAGTGAGCCAAGATCGTGCCACTGCACTCTGGCCTGAGTGACAGAGTGAGACTCCGTCTCAAAAAAAAAAAAAAAAGAAAGAAAGAAAGAAAATGAAATGACCTGGACTTCTGGGGAAGAAACGAGGCAGAAAACTGCAGCTCTGTCTGTCAACTACAACTGGCAGGCATGCTGGCCCTAAGACGGGCAGGGGGCCCTCTCAGCTGTTCTGGTACCAGGAGGACCTCCTGACCCAGTGACAGCCAGATAGGCAGGGAGCCTAAGAGGATGCTGCACATGCTGGCCTTGACCCCACTCTGACCGTCGGCTAAAACCAGGCATCAGGGGACTCAAAGAACATAGCCGTGGGCATGGCCTCCTGACTCAGGTCACCAGGTGGGGGCGCTCAGAGAACACCCAAGCAGGTGTGTCCCTCCATTTCTAGGAGGAACCAGGCAGCAGCATCCCAGGGGCAGTGTGGGGAGGGCGGGCAGCCCCATCCGCTCAACCCCAGCCCCATGTGTTTGCTCCAGCTTCATGTGTACCTGTGGGGAACAGCCAGCCTGAGCCAGCATCTCTAAGCTCTCAGAGCTGACTAATGCCAAGAAAGCTCACAAGTAGCCTGGATGTCACCCTCCTTGCCAGGTCAGTGCAGGGGCCAGGGCACTGTGGAGACACCAGTCCTGTGGCCTTGACTGTGGCACCTGCTCCTACCACTGTGGCCACCACAATTGTGACAGAAGTCACTGCACACCAGCGAGAGAGACCCCTGTCCCCACACGGCAGGTGGCGGGAAGGAGGTCAGAGACCTGATGACAGCCCAAGGTCACAAAGCTAGAAGCAGACAGGGGACCGCCATCTACTCCCAGGGGCAGCAAAGGCAACCGTGCCTCTGCCCGTCATGTACCAGCTCTTGATCAGCCCCATTCCAACGCGTCTTTGCTATGATGACAGGGCAGGATGAACACTGCACACAGTGAGGCAGACAGGAAGTGGGGACACAGACATCACGACCCCCCAACCAGGTACCCTGCTCATATGCTATTCCAATGACACGCCCCCTGGGCTAGGCTGGACCAACTGTCCACCTGGAGCAACGAGCATATGCACACAGCTAAGGCGCACAATGCAGAGGTCCCTGGCAGTTAAACCGGAAGTGCAATGGCCCCAGAGCAGAAGCCTGCAGAAGCCTGCTGGGGAAGGGCAGAGAAGGTGGACGCAGGCCCCTGCACAGCACAGACCGGTGCCCTTCAAGTCCACGCTGCACAGTGGGCCCTGAAAGGACAGGCCTCCCAGCCCACCCTCACAGAGGTGCCTCGTGGACAGCCACTGCATGCCACGGCAAGCCCCTGGACCCAGGCCTTTCCAGACCCTCATGGGAGTGGGATGTGAGCTCCACAAAGGTTTCCAGGGACAGCCAGGCCCCAAGTCTCCATTCCACCACCAGGGCACCTCAGGAGCCATCTCAGGAGATAGGACACTGCTAGTGAACCCTGTGACCTGCCGCACTCCTGGTGACATTGCAGAGCTCAGGAGCTGACAAACCACAAATGCTACTACTTAGAACCTGTGTGCCCAACAAGGAAAAGGCAGCAAAGAAGGGAAGATGGCTCGGGGGAGAGCACCCCAGACATAGCAGCTCCTACCAAGAAGTCTGTGAAGACAGCTATAGGCCAGGATCCTGCATCGTCAGCACAGAGCTGCCTTCGGTCTGCCTTGGAAGAAGAGCCTTGGAGCAGCACAGGGTCACACAAAATGATGCTTTTATTTTCACATGAATTATAAATGCCCAGGAACCCTTACACAACACAGTCTGGCCCAGCACTTCTTCAGCCAAAAAGGTAAGAGGCCTTCCCAGCAGGAACAACAGAATGTACTTGAAAATAAAGGTTTTAATGACAAAGGTTTTCTAAATCTCCTGACAGCGGCCACCTCCGGAAAAGCGCCTGGGTTTTCACACTGACTGACAGCACAAGAGTGAATGTCAAAAAGCACTCCCAAGGCAGGGCACAGTGGCTCACGCCGTTATCCTAGCTACTAGGGAAGCTGAGGCAGGAGAATCACCTGAATCTGGCAGGTGGAGGTTGTGGTAAGCCAAGATCACACCATTGCACTCCAGCCTGGGTGACAAGAACAAAATTCCATCTCAAAAAAAAAAAAAAATAGACTGGCAAGGTGGCACACATCTGTAATGTCAGCTACTTGGGAAGCTGAGGTATGGGAATCATTTGAACCTGAGAGGCAGGAGGAGGTTACAGTGACCCGTGATTATGCCACTGCACTTCAGCCTGAATGAGAGTGAGACCCTGACTCGGGGGGCGGGGGGAGGCATTCCCAAGACCCTAAGCCTGAGAGGAAGCAAATCCCCTCTGTGCATCCCAATGCAGAGCTTATCTCAGGTAGCTCTGCATCCAGGTATCTATGAGGCAGCAGGCTGGCCAGGCAGAGGCACACCCTGGGTGGTAAGACCCATCCAGCACCTGCTCCCTGCCCTGGGCACAGCAGGTACAACAGAGGCTACATGTGGGTCTGGGGAGAAGATGAAGCCCATCCTGAAGCAGAAGCATTTGTTACATATTTATGAAGGCAAGGAGGACACAGGAAACCATTTAGCAGAAACGCTGTCACGGAGGGAGAGATGGCCACCTCCGGGAAATGTGGGAAATGAAGGAACTCTGCTGTCACTGAGGGAGAGATGGCCACCTCTGGGAAATGAAGGAACTCTGCTGTCACCGAGGGAGAGATGGCCACCTCTGGGAAATGAAGGTGCCCACTCCACTCCCGAAGCAGCAGCCGGCCTCTACTGCACCCTTGCCACACGGCCACCCACCAGCACAGGCAGCCTCAGGGCACACGTCACAGAGCCTCTGTGGCTCTCAGCCACCACGCTTGGTCCAGGGCATGAAAGGAGCATCGCTGAGTGCAAAAACACCTGACACCCCATGTGGGGAAGTGAGATCACTTCTGGAGCAGAGCCAGGCAGACATCCAGGCCTACACCCCGTCAGCACTGGGGGTGGTGCCTGTGGACCGCCTGAGGCTTTAAGTTCTTTTGGACGCTTCCCTGTTCCACCATCACCTCCAACAGCTAAGAGCAGGATGAGGGCAGGTGACGGGAGTAGGAACGGTGGGTGGCAACAGCCAGGGAGTGGAAACCACAGGTCGCACAGTCAACCACAGTTCCCTTGCTCGGAGCCCGTAATCACTGCCGTCCGCTGAGCTTCCAAGAGGTCTAAGACTTCATCTGGAGCTTCACAAATTCACCTGGTTGTCTAGGAGGACTAGTGGTTCTTGACAGACCTTGAGAAACACTGCCCTAAGCCCCCTGCGTGGCCCTGCGCCCACTGCCCTATGTTCTGTGGAGCCTGTGACCAAACGTGGTCCCAACCTGCACCAGGCCACGCCAAGTTCCTCCACAGGTCAGTGGCGTCGAGTGCCAGTGTGGCCTGGATTTCTTCCTGATGGAGAAGCTGACCAGCACGCAGCTCCAGCCACTCAGAAAGGAGGCAGGTGGGAGGCTGTAAAAGAAGGTAGGGAATGGTGGAAAGAAGAGCAGCCCTCAGGCCCCACCAAGAGCAGGAGCAGGCCCAGGGCTTCCTGGCACTCGCCCTCCCAGGCTGACCCCGGGCTCCCAGTTCCCCTGACCCCCGGCGCTCCCTGGCCCTCTGGTCTGGCTCCTGGTGCACCTGTTCTCTGCCCCTCTGCAGCCCAGGAGAGTCGTGGAGACTCTGGCTCCAGCACTTCCCATAGTTTCCGCCTGGGCTTTTACCTGTCTCTTCAAGAACAAGCTCGAAAATCTTAACACTCAAGATTAATATCCTTAAAATAAAGAGAACTCATGCCAGTCATAAGGAAACACAGGACCAATTCAAGACAAAGTAGGCAAAGACCAAGCAGATGATTGCACAGCCCACCGTGCACAGAAGTGTGGGTCACACCAGCCCTTCCAGAGGAAACGTGGACTAAGCAGGGCGCTGCTCTTGGCCTGTAAACAAACGTGACAAACATCTTCTTCAGAAAAGACGCACGCGAGTGGCAGGCAATGCCGTGCACGACGCGGGCACCGACCTGTGGAAACACCAGCACTGGCCCCACACTCCCTTTGCAGGGACTCACACAGCCCGAGAATGTCCCCATCCCAACCGGCAGGGGAGCACATGTGTTAGGCGCCCACCAGTAGCTCTGGACAACTGGGTCTGGGTGGCAAGGGTCCCACTTCGGAGGTGGGTTTTAACGTCAAGTACAGACTGTCTCTGGGTGGCAGAAGGATTTGCTTTTTTCTTTTTTTTTTTTTTTTTCTGTATTTTGTCCCTATAATGGACACGTAACACCAAGTCCCAGGTGAGCAGTGACGTGTCCTTCTTTCTAAGGTCCCCGCAGCACAAAGCACACAGGACACCAGCAAAGTCCAATGGGTCCCGGGCAGATGAGCAGATGCTGAGCACAACAACCTGAGGCCAGGCCCTGGGGAGCCAGAGGCAGGTGCAGGTCAGCCCCACCCTCAGCACCACTCCCCAGCTACCAGCCAGTGCTGCCTGCTGTTATCAAAGCACCAACCCAGAGGGAGCAGCAGTGACAGGGAGAGTCCCACTGCCCCTGCCTGCGGTTCCCTCCGCCCACCCTGTGGGACCAGAGACCCTACTCAGTACATCTCACCTCCCATGCAGTCTTCCCTCCCTTTTGGGGACCACTGGGCCCATGCTCTGAAGTCTCATTCACTGAGTCAGAGAACGGCACTTGTGAAGCCCTAAGACGTCTGTCTTGCTGAGCAGCCAAGGAACCCACCCAGCGCTAACGAGACCACTGCCGGTGCAGAGAGCCGTCTGGTGAAGGGGCATGCACTGCCTATGCAGAGAAGCCTGACCAAACATGAGAAAGGGCAAAAACCAACCAACCTCGGCTTCTTAAAACACTGTAGGCGCAGCCACACAGGAGCAGCTTATCTGCTCGTAGCCTGTTTTACACAATTTCCGCCTTTCTTTTTTGCTAGGACCACCTGGCTATTTGTAAGTCCCAAGCAATGTGGCTCGGTGGATCCTGGGGTGACGCTCACCTAAGCAGGTGCCACGAAAGCTCAGCAAGGGAAACGCGGGACGTCCAGTGTTGGCTCTGCCTCAGCGGCCCTCTGTGGCACCGAGACGGCACCTGCCCCACCTGTACAACCCCACGGCCCACAGTGGTGCCAGGCTGCAAGCCCTGGGAAGAAAACTAAAAGGCAGGAAGAGGAAGGCAGCATAGTGCCCAGAAGCTAGCGGGAGAGAGAAAGGGTCTGGGTCTCTGGAGTGGCCAGCCAGGGCCTCCTGGAGGAGGCAGGAAGACCACGGCTGGCTGGAGCCCCCCTCCGTCCAGAGGCAGGCTGTCCACTCCCACCCCCAGATCCAAGTGGCTCTAGGACTCCCTGACCAACAGAAAGTGGCTGAAAGGATGCTCATCTTCCAGCTATTTCCACGATGGTGCTCCTGGGATAAAGGCCTTCCCAGCAGAGGCAAAGAGAGGCCACTCGGGGAGCCCTAGAGCCCAAAGTGTGGTCTGCGACCACAAGGTTAACACTCTCTTTACAGTAACACAAAGGTGCCACATGCCAAAGCCTTGCAGAGGCCACCTGACCTGTAAAATTACAACAGAATGAGCACAGAAGCTAACAGAAGCTAGCTCTTGAGATTGGCAAAAAGCAAAGCCACTCTCTTTACTTATTTTACTCTGGAAAATAACAGGTGTTTTTTTTTTAATTTTAAAATAAAAAATTTTTTAATTTTTTTTTATGTTAAGATATACTGGGTTTTTAATTCTTTAAAGTTGTTTTACATTCTGAAATTTAACTTCTAAAAAGATGAATGGCTCAACTCATGCAAACTCAATGAGAACTTTCTTCTTTTCACATTTAGAGACAGAGCCTTATTCTCACAGACACTGGGAGTGGGTGGTGCAGAGCTCACTGCAGCCCCAAATCCTGGGTTCAAGCAATCCTCCCACCTTAGCCTCCTGAACAACTGGGAGTACAGGCATGCAACACCACATCTGGCTAATTCTTTTTGCTTTTTTCTACAGATGGGGTCTCCCTATGTTGCTCAGGCTGGTCTTGAACTCCTAGCCTCAAGTGATCCTCCCACCTTGGCCTTCCAAAGTGCTAGGATTACAGGCATAAGCCACCATGCCCAGCCTCAACGAGGACTTTTTAAGAATATAAAGGGGTCCTGAGAGCAAGAAGTCCAAAACCCTGCTCTAGAGTGAGGATATAAAACTACACCCAGAGATCCATTGAGGGAAACTGTGGCACCACAGCAGACGGCCAGCAGCGAGACAGCCATGACAGCAAGGCCCCTGAGGGGAGCCAGCCCAGCCCCCACTGGTGGCAGTGCAGGAATAACCTGTGCAGCTAAAGCCCCACCCACCAGCCCACAGACCCGGGAAAGGTGATGAATCCTCATTCTGGGCCCAGAAATCCCAGGGTTGATTACTCAGAAACAGGTGAGCAGGACCCACCCACGGCCAAGCCAGAAGCTGCTGAGCCATGCCCAAGATCAGAGACGCATGCATCTGGGGCAGCACCTGACCCGACCCTGGTGGCCAACTGTGTGGCCTGCCAGCCAGTCCTGGGTGTGAAATGCACACGCACACCCTAGCTGCACTACCCTACCAGGAGCAGACGCAGTGGGGCATTAGCCATGTGTTCTGCTGAGAGCACCAGCCAGAGCAGAGCTGCTCAGGAGGGCACACAGTGCTGCAGGTCGAGCGGGTCACACACAGAGCCAAGGCAGCCCACTGGGAAGGCCACCTCTGGCAGGGGGAGCAGCACCGACAAACAGAATTATCCCCTCATGGTAATATGCCCCACTGAACCCTACAGGGGGGTTGTTATTTTATATTGCATCTTTTTCCACATTAAAAACTTGGCTACCGGTGACACGGCTCATTTCTTTTAACCCACAATATTCGTAAGATGCTTGCCAAGTTGTGAAAGAAATCTGACTTGTCACCAAAGCCTCCTGAGCGCAGCCTGAGGTCTCCTTGCTGTTCCTCCCGTCCTCAGACCACCCCCATGCCCACACTTGAGCTTGAGGGCTTTGCTGGCACAGCTCTTCAGCTCGGAGGTCACCCAGGTGATACGCAGCCAGGCTCACTGCTTCCTGCCCATGGAGGCTTCCCTCCCTGCCCCTTCATCTATTCACCAATACAGGAGCGGAGTCAAATCTGCTCCTGCTGGCTAAATTTGAGACAGCCCATTCATCAAAATATTATTAAAGATGACAATCGACTGAAAAACATTAAATGAATAAAAACCCACACGGCCCAAATGGAAAATGTGTGGTCGAGTGTCAAAAAATTAAAAAAAGAAAAAAAGGGAAAAAAAAAACCCACATGTCCATGGCGCCATGAGGGGGCAGGCAAAGGTAGCCCTTCTGAGACAGGGCACCAGGAGCCAGACTCACTCCAAAGGCCCGAATGGTGACTCCCTCCCTCCCCTCTGCGGTCTCAGCTCACAGCATCTTCTCAAAGCGGCCTTCTAGAAGCCCGATTCAAACAGCTCTCCCGCGCACCCCTCCAGGGCCCACATCGCACACCTCCTGATTCCCGTCCCCTTCAGCAGCAGGGAAGCTGCCCAGGGGTGGCTCCTGTTGCCTCTGTTCACACGTCCTGAGCGCTCAGAGCAGGCTATACGCGTGCGGGGCTCCAGCAGGAACTTGAGTCAACCCAGATTCTCAGGCCCATGCTCTTGTATTTCATGATACCACTGCTATGACAAATGGTCCTGTCACACATGGCACAAAGAACAGGGCACGCAGCAGAAGGGCAGGCGCACTGGGAGGAGAAACCCAGAGTGACCTTTCTTATAGAGGGCGGCCGCAGGCTGAGGGGAGAGGCCAGGGCTGTGCATGACAAACTCAACACAGACAAGCCAAGCTCACACCAGCAGCTTTCAACCCACACCCGAGCTAATTTTATGCTCCTGGGCTCACGCCCAGGCCTGGCCCCAAGCTCAGGCATCCGGCTCCTCAGGGCCACCTGGCACCATCAGGCCTTTCCCCAGACTAAGGACAAGTCCCGGCAAGGCAGGAACTAGGAGCTTCCGCAGACACAGATGCTGCAGGCCAAACCCCGAGACAACAGCCCCACCTGGGCTCCTGAGACTACGCTGCTAGGGGCATAGCGTCCGCCAACCCACCACCTGCACAGCCACCATGTCTGGAGGGAAAGGGACACTGTTGACAGGGTACTTGGAAGAAAAGTCTCCCAACCCTGCAAAGGTCACGGGCAAAAGGGAAACAGCATGGCCACCTCTGTGCTTTCCAACCCACCAGCTCGCCTGCTTTCTGCAGGGAAAAGCTGCATACCTCTGTGGGAACTCTCTGCCTTCCCGCCACAGTGAAATGCTCGATGACACAGACCAAAGTCGCCACCACACACCAAAAAACAGGAGTTATGGCACTTAACCATATCACATTAGCCCTGGGACAGCCACCAACAACCGCAGGGATGAATGAACAGACATTCCAACCCGGAGCCGTGCGTGCTGGCAGAGACCTTCAAAGAGAAGGCAGCCAGGGAGAGCAGTGCGAATGTGGCCGCAGTCCACGGGCCGAGCAGTGCCACAGATCACATGTGGCCTGGAAGCCCTGCCCACCATCTCCTCCTTTTCTCTTTAAGCTTCCACATTTTATGCTTGTTTCAATTGTTTCTACTTCCGCTGAACACCAATGGGTGTGCCCCCGCCAGGAGAAATCCTGTGCAGAAAAAACAACAAACACGGTGAAGGCAAAGAATGGGAGGCCCTTCTGGCCAAGACAGACAGGAACACCACACACCCCTTCCCTTCCGGACAGGTCTGGCGCTGGCAGGAGGCTGGACAAGCAGAAACCAGCATGGAGAAACAAAGGCCAGTGCCCTGCAGCTCCCAACTAGCACTCAGTGGCCCTAACAAAAGTCGCAGTGGGCCCTGTGTTTCTAACCCAGACCACTGTGTGGCCAAAGACGAGATGCCAGAACGACGGGTGCATGGCACGGAGGTCTCCCTCACGGTGGCCTCGACACCCCTCCTCCCCTACTGTATGACCACAGCAGAGACCGCAGCTTCCTCCGGAGAGGGAGTCTGGTAGCGCACCAAGCCCCTGCCAGCTCTGACAGCAGCACTTAGTGGGGAGACCCCTAGTGTGGGCTGGCTTTCCCAGGGCTGGGAAGAGGCCTTCATGAGCCAGGACACAGGGTGGCACTTGGTGGTGGCAACACTAAAGCACAGGCTGGAGGCAGGAGCTGTGCTGTCTCAGAGATACCTGCAACAAGAAATGCAGCCCTGCTGTCTCTCAGCCCCGACCAGCGGGGGCCATGTGCAGCTCCCCTGGTGGGCTCACCCCCAGCCAGTCTCCCGCCAGCTTCAAGGACACCTGTGCAAGGGTTCCTAGTAGATGGTCTGAGCAGGAGAAGTGGGAGGGTGTCACTAGGGGCATACGGGGGCTCATTCTAAAAAGCGGGAATGGCTGTGTCTCCATCTCCCAACCTTCATCACAGCACAGAGCCTGGTACACAGCAGCCCATGAACTCAGGCAGGAAGCCGGGACCCAGCTAAGAAGAGGCCCAGGTCACTGTCCTAAAAGCTATGGTCACAAACCACGGATGCAACACAACTGCCCATCGGTGGTGGAAGGAGAGTGGCGGGTGCACATCTCCACAGGACGGAATCACGCGTGGTGGTGAAGAGCGTGGCACTGCAGACACGCACCAACACGGACGTACATTAACAACACCGTGCTCCGTGGGCCAGGCACACAGCCCCTGGACTGGGATTCCATTTCCATGAGTCAGTTCAGCCACATAGATGGCGGGAACTGGTGGCTGCCTCGGGGCTGGAGGTGGGGATGGGGAGCCATGCCAGTGGACAGGAGGCTTCTCTGGGGCACGATGGCAAAGTTCTCAAATTAAACTGTGGTGATGGTTACTAAGACCTGTAATTTTACCAAAAATTATTTAATTGCAAACCTAAGTTGACTTTATGGTGTGTAAATTATACCTCAATGAGGCTGTTAAAAAAAAGTCTAGAGATTCAAGCAAGTTCAGCCCGGGTGTCCTCATAATCAGATTCAATTGTCAACCACCAGTAACACCCTCCCATGCGGCAAAGAAAGAAAAAAAACAAGGTCATCAACACGCCATTCACATTCCTGTAGAGACACACGCTCACAGGATTTCATCTCAGCCAGAGAGGAGGATACCTGCAGGCAGCTGAGAGAGCCGAGTCGGTAAGCACGAGCCTGCGGCCCAAGAGACGCCCTCCCCGCGTCACCTGCAGCTGGTGTTCAGTTGCCAGCACTGGAGTGCCAGAGCCTGAGCCCACTGACTGCAGCTCATCTGCTGCCTGAACAGTAACCAGGGCACTGGTGTCAAGGCACCCGGCAGCCTCAGAAGGAGCATGGAGAGCCCCAATGTGCACCCCTCGCCGCCCCCACCCTGGCTGTGCCCAGCTGGAGAAGCTGCCTGGAGGAGAGGGGCCTTTCCCCACAAACTCCACCACGCTGGGATCGATGCAGGGCCAGCAGGAGGGCGGCAACGTTCCCATTAGCCAGGAGGGGAGGAAGTGTGTTTCTTCTGCATTCCCAGATGCTCAGCAGTTTCTGGGCTGTGCGTTCTGCTGGGTAACATTGAAACTGCACTCACACCTTCTGTTCACAAATGCCTGTTGTCAGTTAAAGATAAGACAGAAGTTTCTCCTAAACTGCAAACATTGTGTGGTCGAGTTCTTCCCTCCCCTAGCCTCCACGGAAACCACCACAGCTACAGCTCAGTGGCGAGGGATGACACCCTGTCACTGGCTGTCCAGAACGGAATAGAGCTTGACTACACAAGAAGTGGAAACCTTTTCCAAGTTACGAATTACTCTTTGTAAAAGAAAGAGAAAAAAAAAGTTTACCTTTACAGCTACTTCACCAGCAAACTCAAAGCAATGCTAAGCAAAGGAAACCTATGAGAAACATGGTGGAGAGCCACGTCTGCAAACCTTCTCCAGAAAAGCCCCATCAATGCTCGTCATCATCACCAGTGCTGTCGTGCGGGGTTTTGTTCCGGTTTCCGAGCAGGCTTCCCTGCAGGGTCCTCATCCTCAGGAGCAGCTGGGAGCGCTGTCGATAAGGTTGCTAGAAGGCTCAGCAGGCCAGGCTCTTAGCTCTTCTCCCAGTGACAAGGAAGACGCGGCTTTTCCCCTGCACAGCTATGGACCACTCTTCCGGTCTGAACAGTGATCAGAAGAGAACACAGCAGGCACAAGTACTGTTTGCTGCTACTGCAGAGTCCATACTTTGTCATCTGAGATGAACTAATTCAAAGAAATCCTTTCTTTAAAAAAAAGACTCTTAAAACATAAGAAACCTGTATTCCAAACTACTTGGTTGACAGTGAATCCTCTGAATTAAAAATACCAAGAAAAAAATAACACACTTCCCCAGTTCCAGACTGACGCTTAGTTAAAGGATTTATGGCCAATGAAAGCCCTAGTAATGAGCACACAAAAGCCGCTCAGGCAGGAGCAAGCTTCTTCACTCCCGGCTGACCCCTCTCCAGCAGCAGAGCCCGATTAAGCAAGCAGTGGACCAGAATGAAAGAAACCTGTGGGTCTCTGTGGCTCACTCACTCTTCAGCTTTTACAGCTTATTTTTTATAGTAGGTGCTCAATAAACATGTGAAATGAGCAGAGGTAACGAGAGACAGTGTAACCTCTGGGCCCTCTCTGCTCTGCATTCTTGGATACCAGCTTAAAAACAGGCTCTGGAGGAAAAGCAGTACTTAACCACTGAAATGTATCACTTAAAACAGGAAGTACATATTTAAGGAATTGTTAAAGAATTCAACAACGTCCAATATGCAATCCACTGGATTTAAAACCATGTACACCAAGATAACCACATCCCATCCTAATCTCACTTTAAAATCACCACTGCCCTCTTGGAACTGCACACTTTTACAGCCAGGCAGCGGCAAACACCCCTTCCCTGACCAGGGCCCTCTGAAGCAGCAGCGCCAAGGTACTCGCCAGCCTTCCCCTTGCACCCAGACCCAGACTGGGGCCCATGAGATGAGGGCGCCACGAGGACCACCTGGTTACCAAAGTCTTAAGGAGAGTCACAAGAATCTGTCCCCCAGGCCAGGCATGGTGGCTCAAATCCGTAATCCCTACATTTTGAGAGGCCGAGTCAGGTGGATCACTTGAGGTCAGGAGTTCGAGACCAGCCTGGCAAACAGAGCAAACCCCCATCTCTACTAAAAACATATAAATTAGCTGGGCTGGTGACATGCACCTGTAATCTCAATTACTCGGGAGGCTGAGGCAGGAGAATCACTTGAACCCAAGAGGCGGAGGTTTCGGTGAGCCTAGAACATGCCACTGCACTCTGGCCTGGGCAACAGAGTGAGAGAGACTCTGTTTCAAAAAAAAAAAAAAAAAAGTCAGTCCCCCAGAAAACTAGTAATAGTTAATTTCTGAACATTCATAATGATGACAGCAAAATCCACAAAGCATAGACCTCAGTGACTTTAAAAAGACCGACTGCTGGTCAGCTTCCAAGCAGAAAGTACTGCTAGTTACGAGCGTACGCAGGTAATAATCACACATTCACAACACGCAGTCAGCCAGGTTCCTGAGGAAGCGGCACTGGGCTGGTCCCACTGGCACGAATCACCATGGGTTCAACTCACCCGCTCAAGAGTCCACTTCCCACTCGGAGGCCTGGGTGCCAATTCAACAATGTCCAATAAGCGATCCACTGGATTTAAAACCAAGTACACAAAGATAACCGCACCCCATCCTAATCCCACTTTAAAATCACTACTGCCCTCTTGAAACTGAACACTTTTACAGCCAGGCAGCAAGCAGCAAACACCCCTTCCCTGGCCAGGGCCCTCTGAACAGCAGCGCCTGGCTCTTAGCTCTTCTCCCAGTGGCAAGGAAGACGTGGCTTTTCACCTGCACATCTATGGACCACTCTTCCGGTCCTAAGGGTGATCAGAAGAGAACACGATAGGCACAGGCACTCAGCCTCTCAACGCAGTCCCTCCCAGTAAATGCAGCAAACAAGCAAGCGCCTATGCTTGGAAACCGAGCAGACACAGCTGTGGCTCTCAACTCTCAGTACCCGTGGGTCTCGGAGGCCTTGGAGAAAACTGCACACTAACAGCAGCCAGCACTCACCACATGCCGAGCACCGTGCTAAGCCTTCACCGTGGTCACTCCCTCCACAGCCACCCGCTGCAAGTCGCGCTGCAAGTCGTAGCTTCCGCCAGTGATTTTTAAAAGCAGGTGATAGAAAGAAAGAGGTGAAGGAACCACCCACACAGCTAAAAAGCGGCAGGGCTGGAACAGCAGGGCCGCTGCCGCCTCTTCAAGAAGCCATGAGCCCTCCCACCCTATGGTCCCCCGAGCCACCTGCACAGCGCCCTGATCCCTGCACTCTGGCCCCAAGACGATCCCTGCTGCACTAGGCACTTCTGGGGTCTCTTGATTCATCCCCATCCCTGGTCTCCCCGTCACCAGAGTCCACGCGATGCAATGCCAGGAACGGTTCTAATCCCTCTCCCTGGTTATCCTGACAGCATCCCCGACCCCCGACCCGGGACCCCGCGCCCCCCTTTGCCTCCCAAGGGCCTGAGACACTGAAGCGAAATGCCCATCCAGCCTTTCGGTCACTTTCTGAACTGCGGTGTCTACCCTGGCCCTTCCACCAGCCAAACCAAGAGCGCCGGCTCCCGCTCCCACCCCGGGCCCCCGCTCCCACCCCGGGCCCCCGCTCCCACCCCGGGCTCCCGCTCCCACCCCGGGCCCCCGCTCCCACCCCGGGCTCCCGCTCCCTCCCCAGGCCCCCGCGGGGCGTAAGCGGACTCCGGGACGGCTACAGGGGCAGGGACCGGGCAGGCAGAGACGCGGAAGGTCCACGCTGCGGGGTGAAAGGGCCTGTCCTCACTGCTCTTCCGAAGGAAGAAAGTTTTTTTAAAAAATCGCGTTAGCCAGAATAACTGGCGGGCCACGCGGCGAGGCTCCAGCAGCCGGACCGCCTCTCCGCCTCCAGCGGCTAAACACAGACGCGGACGGGAGGGGAGGCGCGGCCGCGGCTCGGCGGCTGAGAGCCGGCAGCTTCCCCGGCTTCCTTCCTACTCCACCCTCCCGCCCGGCCGCCCGCGGACCGCAGCGAGACCTGTGCCTCCCGGGACCCTCCGGCGGCCCGCAGCCCGCAACGGCCAGCCCTGCTCCCCTCCTCGGCCGCGGCCCCGCGGGTACCTCAGGACAGCCGGGGTCTTTCGCTTCTTCCTCAGGAACTTGTCTCTGCCGGCATTCAACTTAACTCCAGAAACGAGCCCCGTGCAGGGAGCGCAGCGGGCGGCAAAGCCTGCGAGGCCCCGGCCGACCGACAGCCGGGCGCGCGGGGCTGGCGGGCCTGGCCTCGGACCGGACCAGAACCGGACAGTCCCCGAGACACCCGCCCCGGCCCGCCCAGGACAGGCGCGTCCGTTCCGCCCGCTCCACCCGGGCCCGATGCCCTTGAGCGGCGGTGTCCGCGCCGAGCCCCGCAACGCACCCGCTCCCCGGCCGCCCCGCCCGGCGCCCGCCCGAGCCCGGCCCGGCCGCAGACTCACCCCATGAGCCAGTCCATGGCTGCGCCGGGCCGCCGCGCCCGCCGCCCGACGCGCTCGGCCTCAGCCCCGGCGGCCGGAAGTAAACACTCGCCCGCCCGCTCGCTCCCACACGCGCCGCCCGCCGCCGCCGGAAGTGACGCATCCGCGCGCCGCCTGATGGGACCCGTAGTTCCCGCTTTGCACCCTGCGCTTCCGGCCCCGCGGGTGCCTCCTGGGTCCACGGGCTGTCACCGCGCACCTAGACTGTCTCCCTGCCTGTGCTCTCCCGCTTTTGCTCTCTCCGCGCCGTCGCCCCCGCCCTGGACGGCTCCCTCCCGCTTTTGGCGCTCTCCCTTTGCTCAGTACTGTCCCTCACACCCTGGCTGTCCCCTCCCTCCCGGGCCGTCCCCGCCCTCCCAGGCCGTCCCCCTGCGCCCCCGCCTGTCCTCTCCCACCTAAGGCCCTCTCCTCGCTCCCTGCGCTGTCCCCGCTCCGTGGGCTGCGTATCACCTCGGTCTCGGCTGTCCCTCCCCCATCCTAGACTCTCCTCTTGAGCCCCTGGGTGTCCCCATGTCCCTTGGGCATCTGCCCTCCTGGCCACTCTGTCCCGGGGCCTGGCCCACAGCAGTTACTCAGTGCCTGTCAAAGGTCCAGATTCCCCAGTCCTCCCCACAAGGAAGATGCTCCGAGGTGCACAGAGCCTGGACAGGGAGAGCGCAGAACGGAAAGAGAGTGAGGAGGGGCTGCTTCTCCTTGGCTGAATACAGGCTGCAGGTGGGGCTGACCCTGGAGGTGGTGGGGCCAGCTGGCCTGACGCGGTCACTTGCGTGAAGCCCAGTGGCTGTGTCACTCCACCATGCTTGTCAGACAAGTGACGGAATCAGGCCGGCTGACCTTGCCCCCTCCAGGGTCAACCCTGCCTGCTGCCCTGTATTCAGCCAGGGGTAAGCAGCCCCTCTCTGCTCTCCCCAGGTCCCCTCCTGCCACCTGGCTTCTTTCCAGGCTCCAGAATGCTTAGGCATCGGGGCTCTCAGTTGCCATCAAGAGAATGGTTTGGCCTGTAATCCCAGCACTTTGGGAGGCTGAGGCAGACGGATCGCGAGGTCAGACCTTTGAGACCAGCCTGGCCAATATGGTGAAACCCTGTCTCTACTAAAAATACAAAAAAATTAGCTGGGCGTGGTGGCGCGCGCCTGTAATCCCAGCTACTCAGGAGGCTGAGGCAGGAGAATAGCTTGAACCGGGGAGGTGGAGGTTGTAGTGAGCCAAGAGCGAATGAATCACTGCACCCTAGCCTGAGTGACAGAGCCAGACTCTGTCTTAGAAAAACAACAAAAAAAAAAAAAAAAAAAGAGAGAGAGAGAGAAAGGTTTAAGGTGAAAAGGAATTCATAACAGATCCTGGGTAGCTCACAGCATTGCCCAGAAAGCTTGAGAAGTTTCAAGACCGTGCATCTAGGAACACCTCCAGTCACAGTGGCCTCCGTTCTTAGTCCCTTCTCTTCGGCTTTGCCCCACAGTTGAGACCAGCAAGTGAAATGTTTCAATCCCAGACCCTCCTGCAGCCGCAGGAGGCTGCGTGGCATGGTTATGGTCAATGGAGTCAGAACAGAAGTCGGCCAGGGAGGCTTCGCGTCCGCATGAGAGGATGACACCGCTGCAGAGAGGTGCTTTGACTTCTGCTTCTGCAGGGGCAGGACGCTTGGAGGCCGGGAATCAGGCATTGGGGCTGCCTTGGTAGGAGGCATTGACAGAAAACAAAGACTGAGAAGACAGGAAGAGCTTGGGGTGCGGACGACTCCACAAAGCTGCTGCACCAGCCACGGGCTGCCTTCTCCAGAGTTCTTGATGTGTGAGAAATGCAGCCACACTGGAATTTCTGCTGGTCACAGCTGAGCCTCTTTCTGCTTGACGTGTGAGCACAGAATTGGGACTGTAAAGGTATCACTGCTGCAGCCACAGGACGCAGCGGCCGACATCCCTGAGTGCTGGTGCTGGAGATGCCGCCTCCGCCGGCCAGGACCCATGCACACCGCTTCCTGCTCCGAGTTGGACAGGGGCTGCTGACCGGGAAGCCGAGGGCATCTGCCTGCACCGCGGCTGGCAGCTTCTTCAATGCCAGCCACACCCAGCCTCCTAAGGAGGGGTTTCTCCGGGAAGTAGAGATGCTTACGTGGTGAAGAACGAAATGGCCCACTATTTTTCTGCTTTGCACAAACACCATTCTGCCCACACCTCCCCTTACTGCCCTCATGGCACAACTGAGCCTTATAGAGGTAAACCCCCACTCCCTCCAGGACCAGCCCGCAGCTTATCAGCAATGGCCAGGAGGCTGGGAGGTGTCCACTCCTGCTGTCCTGCTTTCCTGGTTGTAAAGCTTGTGGGTGAACATCACAAACTTGACCAGCAAAAGCTGCTGGAGATAAAATAGTGAGGAAAGAAAGAAAAGAGGAGGAAAATGCACTTAACACACGGCATCTCAGGTGGGAAGAAAAGACAGACCCACGCCGGGGCCTGACTGTTGAGGCAGAGGTTGCAGTGAGCCAAGACCATGCCACCACTCTAGCCTGGGCAACAAGACTGAGCCTCTGTCTCAAAAAAAAAGAAAAAAAGAAGTGACAAGTGTCAGAACTGCTTGTACTGCAGCCCCAGCTAAACCTTGTTCTCAATCTGGGGCACATTTAAAACTTTTGTGCACTCTTGGGTCTCTTGTTAATTAGTTAAGACCAGCAGCCCGGCACGGTGGCTCACACCTGTAATCCCAGCACTTTGGGAGGCTGAGGCAGGAGAATCAGTTGAACCCAGGAGGCGGAGGTTGCAGCGAGCAGACATCACGCCATGGCACTCCAGCGTGGGCAACAAGAGCGAAACTCCATCTCAAAAACAGCACATTCAGTAAGCGCTGCTCAGAAAGGACAGGCTGCCTAGCTCGTGTGGCCAAGGTTGAGGACTGACTCCCTTCTCCTGACTCCATGCTCACTTTAATGAGCCGCTCACTTGGCCAGCTGTGTCTCTTTACCTTGCGGAGTGACCCAACCCATCATTCCTGAGGACTAGGAACCCTTAGTGACCCTGCCTGCTCCTGCGTGCTGGTCTCTTCCAGCAACTGCTCCCCTGAACATGGTGGTCCTAGGGGGTGCTTCAGGCAGCCCCCTAGGTTCCACCCACATTCCTTCCTGCCCCTTTGAGCACTTGCCATCCTGCTGACTACCTGCCTGCCTTGGACAGGTTTTTGTTTTTGAGAAGGACTCTTGCTCTGTCACCAAGCTGGAGTGCAGTGGCACAATCTCAGCTCACTGCAACTTCCACCTCCCAGGTTCAAGTGATTCCCCTGCCTCAGCCTCCTGAGTAGCTGGGACTACAGGCGCGTGCTACCATGCCAGGCTAATTTTTTTTTGTATTTTAATAGAGACAGGGTTTCACCATGTTGGCCAGGAAGGTCTCGATCTCCTGACCTCGTGATCTGCCCACCTTGGCCTCCCAAAGTGCTGGGATTACAGGCGTGAGCCACCGCGCCCAGCTGCTGACCTGGACAGGTTGTTTAATGTCCCTGTGCCTCAGCTTCCTTTTTAGTGGAATGGAAATAATATTAGCAAATTTGCAGGTGAGGAGCCATCGGGAAGTGGATTGACACGATGGATGCATGGCCCCCAGCTTGGGCAGCTCTCTTGCCTCGGCCTGGCCCTCCTCCCCTGAGGATGGTATGCTGCCTGCCTCACCCCACGCGTGGCTTCATGTGCCCCGCCCAGATCACGTGTTGTGTGCTATCCCGTGGTCTTACGTATCGTCTGATCTGGAGCCCAGTGGCAAGCTGGAACTTGCATCTGGAAGAACCATGTTTATTTCTTAAGAGGATAGGGCTCTGCTCCGAAGCCCTAGGGCCCTCCTAGCTCACCCTCCTAGTAGAGCTTGCTACCATCTCCTCGCAGCAGCACATGGGGCACCACTGGATCTGTTGAGTCAGAAGTGACAAGTGGCTGGGAACGGTGGCTCACACCTGTCATCCCAGCACTTTGGGAGGCCGAGGTGGGTGGATCCCTTGAGGTCAGGAGTTTGAGACCAGCCTGGCCAACATGGTGAAACCTCATCTCTACTCAAATTACAAAAATTGGCCGGGCATGGTGGTAGGCACCTATACTCCAGCTACTCAGGAGGCTGAGGCAGGAGAATCATTTGAACCCAGGAGGCGGAGGCTCCAGTGAGCTGAGATTGCGCCACTGCACGCCAGCCTGGGTGACAAAGCAAAGCTCCATCTCAAAAAAAAAAAAAAAGAGAAAAAACAAAAAAAGAAGAGATAAGTATCAGAACTGCTTGTACTGCAGCCCTAGTTAAACCTTGTTCTCAATCTGGGGCACATTTAAAGCTTTTGTGCACTCTTGGGTCTCTTGCTAATTAGTTAAAAACAGCACATTCAGTAAGCACTGGTCAGAGAGGACAGGTTACCTGCCTCTCCTCAACATCCATTTTCTTCTTCTTCTCTTGGCTTCTCCCCCTCTTCCTCCTCCTTCCTCTTCCTCCTGTTACTTAGTCATTGAACAACTGAGCAATGTGACCACAGGAAGAACTCTTTTACCCAGATTCCCAGGTAGGCAAGATGGCCAATAAGATGTAAGACGAGCTTGTTCTGTGGCTTCCAGTAAATCCTTGTTGTCCTTCCTGTCTACCCAACCCTGGCCCAGTCTCCTGCTTCCTGACCAGAATAGAAAAAAATGATGGCTGGAGCCCTTGCAGCCACGTTGGAGCATGAGGAAGTGATGGTGGCAGAGCAGAAAGACAGAAAGAACCTAGGTTCCTGCTGAAACTCAAACCCTTCACGACAGTCCTGATTTTCTTACCGAGGTGCTTATGTTATTTGAAAAAATACTGATTAAATCATCGTTCTTCCGAATTTCTGCTACTTGAAGGAAAATACAGTTGCCTAATTGACACGTGCATCAGTGTGTCATGGTGCTTGACACGTGCATCAGTGTGTCACGGTGCTGGAGGTGCAACAGCACACCCTTTCCTTTGAAAAGAATGTTTGCATATTCTCAGACCTTAGATCCCCAAAATGTTGCCAAATCCCTAAATGTTCATGGGATATATCTGTTGGCAAGCACGCGTATTATTTAGTGTCTAGAGTATCTAGGTCCTCAGCTCTAGGGCCTGCGAACGTGGCAGCATTCTTATGATGTGATATGCTAAGGCAGGCTGAGACAATCAAAATCTGTGTGGACTAGGCCAGGCACAGGGGCTCACACCTATAATCTCAGCACTTTGGGAGGCTGAGGCAGGTGGATCACCTGAGGTCAGGAGTTGGAGACCAGCTTGGCCAACATGGTGAAACCCATCTCTACTAAAAATACCAAAAAAAAATTTAGCTGGGCATGGTGGCATGCACCCAGCTACTCAGGAGGTTGAGGCAGGAGAATCGCTTGAACCTGGGAGGGAGAGGTTGCAGTGAGCCAAGATTTCACCATTGGACTCCAGCCTGGGTAACAAGAGCAAAACTCTGTCTCAGAAAAAAAAAAGTGTCTGTGGACAAAATTGAAGCAAAGTGAATTCGAGTTTGTACGACCCTGAGGCCTGAGGGGGAAGGTATGCTGTGGATCTCTCAAAATAAACACTCAGAGCGAATTGGAGTCTGTGGGACCCTGAGGCCTGAGGGGGCGGGAGTGGGGGGAGGTATACTGCCAATCTCACGAAATAAACACCCCCCGCTTCTGGTGTTCTCTGTTTATTGGGATTGAGATGGGTGCGGCTACCTGATCAATAGCTGAATCATAACTGTTGATCGGCTCCAGTGAGGACACCGCATCTGGAAGAACAGCTGCAGCTGGAATCATTACATCTTCCAACCCACTGTCAATCACTAACACCCTTCTGTCTTCCGCACAGACAAGACGTGGGAGTGAGACTGGAATCCTAGAGGGGCCCCTTCTCCATATCTTTGGGGACTGGGAGGGAAGGACCCATTTCTGGGCATCTCTGGCGATGAAGGTTTGCTTTTGGTTCATGGTTTCGGCAGGAAAGTAGAACTGTAGGCTTTTCCACTCAGCCCTTTCCTCCTTCCATTCACCCATTCATCTGATGAATAAGCAGTGAGTGGCAACTACGTACGAGGACAAGGCACTTATGAGGCGCCTGGAGAACAGCAGCAGACACCACAGACTAAAGCCTCCCCCTGAGGAGCTGCAGACAGTCAGCGAAAAAAATAATAAAGCAGGCAGCACATTCCAAAGTGACCAGGATCCTGGGGGAAACAAAGCCAGGGCGAGGGTCACGGCACGCTGAGTGTCACGGGCTGACGTGTGTCCCCAGGAAGATGAGACGAAGTTCTCACCCCTGGTACCAGTAAGGTCCGAAGCGGGACATCTCATTTTTTGTTGTTGTTTGGTTTTTTGTTGTTGTTTGTTTGAGACACGGTTTCACTCCTGTTTCACAGGCTGGAGTGCCATGGTGGCTCACTATGACCTCCACCTCTCATGTTCAAGCGATTCTCCTGCCTCAGCCTCCCGAGTAGCTGGAACTGCAGGTGCCCACCATCACGCCCAGCTCATTTTTTGTATTTTTAATAGAGATGAGGTTTCACCATGTTGGCCAGGCTGGTCTCAAACTCCTGACCTCAGGTGATCTGCCCACCTTGGCCACTGCACGCAGCCTCCAGACATCATTTGTTAAGATGAGATCCTAGTGGAGGGAGTACTCCAATCCTAGATGACTGGTGACCTCATAAAAAGGGGGAATTGGCCAGGCGCGGTGGCTCATGCCTATCATCCCAGCACTTTGGGAGACAGAGGCAGGTGGATCACAAGGTCAGGACATCGAGACCATCCTGGCTAACATGGTGAAACCTCGTCTCTACTAAAAATACAAAAAACTGACCAGGTAGGGTGGCACGCACCTGTAGTTCCAGCTACTTGGGAGGCTGAGGCAGGAGAATTGCTTGAATCTGGGAGGTGGAGGTTGCAGTGAGCCGAGATCGTACCACTGCACTTCAGCCTGGGTGACAGAGCGAGACTCTGTCTCAAAAAATGGCGGGGCGCGGTAGCTCATGCTGAGGCAGGCGGATCACCTGAGGTCCGGAGTTTGAAACCAGCCTGGCCAATATGGTGAAACTCCATCTCTACTAAAAATGCAAATATTCTGGGCTTGGTGGGATGTGCCTGTGATCCTTGTCGCACCTTGTGACAGCACCTGCCCTTTCTCATCAGGTGCCTCCCTTCTGCCTGGCTCTAGGGCAGCCCCAGGGGCTGCTGTGCCCCCTGGGAGTTCCTGGCCAGAGAAGTGAGGGGCTCGATTTTCCCAATCATGCTTCCATCTAGACTGGGGGCCCTTTGAAGGCAGGACCTGTGCGGAGATCCTCAGGACAGCTGTCCTCCATTGTGGGGTGGAAAGCTGAGGCTTCCAGGATAAAGATGACCTCATGGCATGTTTCAGGGGAAAGAGCTGATTCTCTGGTCACCCGCTGACTCCAGATACAGGCCAAGCCCTGCAGGGTCATTCATGAACTCCGCTGTGACCCTGTCTGTCCTTCTCTTGGGCCCACTCATTGCCTTCTGGGGCCAGCAGGGGACACAGCTGGTGCTCAGCGTCCCCTCTCTGTCTCAGGCTGCGCCGCCCAGAGGCCTTGGCATGGGGTGGGCCTCGTGACACACACATTCTCCTACGCTGCAGAGGCTGGAGAACAATGGCTCCCTCTCACCTCTGAGCTGGTTCTTGCGCTTGGGACAGTCCCAAGTGAGGCTGAGGATAGCCACAGCTTGCGGTGAGCCGAGATCACGCCATTGCACTCCAGCCTGGGTGACAGAGCAAGACTCGGTCTACAAAAACAAAAAAAATAAAAAATATATAAAATACACATTTGTTATTATATACACACACACACGTGTGTGTGTATATGTGTGGGTGTGTGTGTGTGTGTATATATATTTTTGTTTTATTTTTTTTTGAGGCAGGGTCTGGCTCTGCTGCCCAGGCTGGAGTACAACGGCACCATCACAACTCGCTGCAGCCTCAACCTCCTGGTGCAAACAAGCCTTCTGCATTGGTCTCTCATAGCCCTGGGATTATGAGTGTGAGCCACTGTGTCCCACCTCTGAGCGTATATTTTTGGGGCACACAATTCAACTTGTAACAGGTGTAGTTATCAGCCACGTGATTGAAAGCGCATAGGGTGTGCTTTACCTGAGGCTAAGATGGGGCTCCCTGAATCCCGAGTTTCAGCTGTAGATCCTCCCTGAGTTGTTAAGCTCACGTGACTTGGTGTTGACTAAACGCTGGCTTCCCAGACGGGAGCTCCGGCCTCCCTCAGGAGGAGGTCTTTCCTAAGGCAGAGCTTGCTGGGTTTCTAACCCGTCCCCAGCTTGGTGGATTCCACCCGCGTCAATCTTCAGAGGCCATTTTCAAAAGTGTTGCTAACCTCAGCCTCATTTGGACTTAACTTCTCCTTCCTCGGCCTTCCTACAGCAGAGTGGAGCAGGGGGCCTTCAGCTACTGGGATGGGCCTCCAAGGTCATGGGTGGGTTTTCCTGAACACAGAAGGGGACAGTTTCTGTTGCATGGCCGGCACTGCTGGCCATCAGCTCTGGAGCCTGGCGAGGTAGGAACTGATTTAAGGAAGCAAAGTGCCTCCTGCCCCAGGCCCTCACACACTGATGTCTGTTGGGTGCTAGAGGGCAGGAGGTGAGTGGATGAGCACCGAGGGTGGGGCCTGTGCGTCCCGTTGTCAGAAGGCAGCCCAGGGCTGCTGGCTGTCCCTGACCAGGACCCAGGTTAAGCGTCCCCGGGTCTGCTGGTTCTTCAGAAGAAAGTGAACACGTGGCCAAGTGTGCAGCATTGCCAATGCACTCCTGCTCCTGGCTGCCTGTGAGTCCCTAGCACGGACTGCGGGAAACAGGCTCCAGGCCATTCCAGCACACAGGACAGCTCCCCGGGGCCTGGCACAGGCTGGCGCTTGGGTGAAGTTGGATTTTGAATGGAGCTGTTAATGAGTCTCAAGGAGGGTGCAAAATTCACAGAGGCGCCCACTCCAGAGCCGCGGTGGTGCACAAAGCGCCTCTCCCTCACCCTAGCGTCTGCCTTGGTCTTGGGACCTCCATTCCAGACCAGAGTTCAGACAGGGGAGCTGCACCCTAAGGGGGATGGGGCCTGACAGGCCTGCAGGGAGCACCTTCTTATAGCCCAAGTCCCCAAGGGGCCTTCCTGCCCTCCTCTCCTGGGGGTCCCACCCATTGTGGAGAGGAGGATGGAGCAGGATAGTGATGGGAAGGAGCTCCCATTTTCCATTCCCTGGAGGGGGCGGGGGTGACCTGGGGAAGGAGGTGCCGGTCCCAGCAGAGCCTTTCCAATAGTTGCTGCCTGGCACAGTGGCCAGAGGTAGCAGGCTTGGGGAGGGGGAGGGGACCCAGGGGAGACCCTGGATCTGGCAACTCGGGAAGGTGGTGGCAAGAGGGAGGGAGTTCCCCAGGTGAACCCAGCACTCAAGGTCCCAGACCCTCATAGGAGC
This sequence comes from Cacajao melanocephalus, assembly GCA_963573385.1. NCBI lineage: Eukaryota > Metazoa > Chordata > Mammalia > Primates > Pitheciidae > Cacajao > Cacajao melanocephalus. The sequence continues at coordinate 43,086 of CAUYLG010011316.1, read as the reverse complement.
TGCTGCCTGCCAGCACTCTCATCTCCCCTAGGAATCATTTCTGCAAGGTGCTGGTCATCTGCAAATTCAGATGAGGCACAGGCCACCTGCCAACCAGCAAGCGCAGGAAGGGCAGAGTCCCCATCCAGACCTGGGCAGAGAGCACTCAGAGCAGGCAGCGTCCAGACTGCCGTGGGTTGCTCCCTGAGGCCCTGACCCCCAGAGTCACCTGCAGGCCATCCCTCAAAGCAAAGAGGTCACTGACCTGGGGAGTGGGGAATTTGCCCTTTTTGTCCCCAGTGACCACCCTTCCTGCCACCCACGCAGTGGGGATCCACCACCCCTCCTGGCTGGTGGTGCTAGCCCCTAACAAACTGCCCTTACGGGCATGGACCTGCAGGTTTGCTCTCCTCGCCTTGGGGACAGAGTCTGAGACCCTTGGGAGCTGACAGTACCCTGCCCCTTCCCCAGCTCTAGGGACTACTCTATCCTGTGCGCTTCAAGAGTGCCAGACTAAGGGTGGGTGCATGGTCCATTGGGGCTCCCATGGCTGCCGTCGTGGGCTCTTCTGACCTGCGGGGCTTCAAATGTGCTGCTCCTGTCAGGAAGGAGAAGCTCCTCTCCAAGAACTCCTGCTCATCACTCAAGGCCTCTCTCACAGGCCCCTTCCTCCAGGCAGCCTTCCTGCCGCCCTCTTCCTGAGTGGTGGCACCTCTTGTACACACTTGTCACAGAAACCACTGATCTCACAGTGAGGACAGAGGCTTGTTTCCCATGCACTGCGGCTCCTGGGGGCCATCCCCAGCACCAGAAGGCTCCAATGCATGTCAGCTAATGGAAAAAATCCACAAAAAGCAGAACAGGAAAGTAAATTACCGACATTCTACCCCTCCCAACTCCTATTCTGCAGACAAGACCCTGAAGCCCCAGAGGGCCCAGGGGGTGCGGCACAGCACAGAAGCCACCGCAGAGCCAGCCTGTACACAGGCTCCTCACCTTCCTATTGGAACGAGGAGGCACTGGGCCTGCTCCAGCTCCCTCTCCTGGATGGGGACACTGAGGCCCATGACACAGGCGGAGTACTGGCAGGACAGCTCTGCTTTGCAGGGCCCGGTGGGAGTTGCTGCTGCCCCCCACAAACCACCCAGAGCCTGGAGCAGGATTGGGGTGTGGGGAAAGCTGTCCCGGTGGGAGCCTGTGCTCTGGGAGGCAGGGTGGGCTGTGCAGATGGCCAAAGTGTGGCCTGGAGGCGTGGAGGGTTAGGGAGCAGCGAAGGAGCAGGGCCTTGGCCTCCTGGGGACGCACCCACACAGAAACTACAGATGGAGGCCAGGAGGCTCGGCTCTCCTCCTGATTCTGCCTCCAGCCAGCTGGGGCTCACTATTGTCTGCTCATCCACTGGGTGGGGACCCTAGATTACAGGTCCCCAAATGCCACATATCTCATCAACAGATGCAGTAGACACCCTGGGGAAGCTTTGGAAATATGGATTCCTGAGCCCTGCCCCCACAGAGGCTGGCAGTGTAGTTCTGGGCAGGACCCAGGGACCTGGATTTAAAGATCCCCACAGGCGATGCTGAAGGGCCAGAGGGTGGGCATCCGTGGACCAGATGGACCCTGACAGCCTGGCAGCTTTTGCTTATCAAACCCATGTGGGCCCTGGCCTCCTGGGAGGGGAGGCCGGCTCTGCAGGACTGGTTGCCAGCAGTATGGGGAAGGTAGTCTGAAGGGCTCCCTCGGGAGGCCCCAAAGGGTGTGCGCCTCCTTCTCCCCGCAGTATCAGTTATGGGTGGGGCCCTGACCCCTAGTACCTCAGAATGTGACCTCCTTATTTGGAACTAGAGTCACTGCAGATAAAACTGGTTAAGATGAGTCCACACTAGAGTGGGCGGGGTGGACGGCCTTGTTAGAAGCCGGTGAAGCGCTGAGCAGGCGCTCCCTCCCGGCCTCCGCAGAGCCCACCTACCTGCACCTGAGTCTTGCGCTTGTGGGCTCCAGACCTTGGAGGGAACGTTTCTTTTCTCTTTCTTTCTTTCCTTTTTTTTTTCTTTTTTTTTTTTGAGATAGAGTTTTGCTCTGTCTCCCAGGCTGGAGGGCAGTGGTGCGATCTCCACTGCAACCTCCACCTCCCAGGTTTAAGAAATTCTCCTGCCTCAGCCTCCTGAGTAGTTGGGATTACAGGTGCCCGCCACCACACCTGGCTAACTTTTGTAGTTTTATTAGAGACGGGGTTTCACTATGTTGGCAAGGCTGGTCTTGAACTCCTGACCTCAGGTGATCCACCTACCTCGGCCTCCCAAAGTGCTGGGATTACAGGCGTGAGCCACCGCGCCCGGCTGTAGAGACATTTCTGTTGCTGAAGCCTCCTGGTTCTCAGTGCTCGTGTCCTGCAGTCCCAGGCCACACACAGTATCCCAGGGCAGGACCCTTAATGCCAGGCCCTGCTGGGCAGTCGAGGGCCGAGGTGAATGTCCCCTCTGCAGGAGCAGGGGATTCCAAGTGCCTCCCTGCACCTGGGCTAGGGGAGGAGTGCAGAACACACGGGCACACCAGGGAGGGGCCCTTCCAGGAATGTGCTCTGTAGACAGCTGGGTAGGGCTGGGGCGGACCACGGGGCCTGCGGGGTCTGGCGGCACCATCCAGGTGAGGGCGTGCTGGGGGACAGCCAAGAACAACAGCTGGGTGTACTGCTTACCTGAGAAGGAGGGGGTGGGCAGGGTGGGTGCTGGAGGCGTTGAGACGGGACCCAGCCAGACGCAGGTGGCCACTGCAGCTTGGCATTGCCAGGTCTGGAGGACAGGGAGGAAACCTGGCTGGAGACACAGCTGGCCACCGACTGCGTGCGTCCCTGGGGCCGCAGTGTGGGCGACCTTCCTGCGGGACGGGCAGGCCCAGAGCAGGTGCAGGCTGTGGGCACAGCTGAGGCTGCCGCCGGGCCAAGGGGAGGGCCTTCGGAGGAGGGTGGGCGGGGCCGCGGGGTGGAGACAGGGCTGTGCCTTCTTCCCAGCCGGTGGGTCCCCGACGGGTGGGCGTGCGTGCAGGGCCCCCAGCGGGAGAACCGGCCCCAGCCTCGGCGCGCACGGGCAGCAGATGGCGCTGCCGGGCTGCTCGCTGCCTCGGATTCGGGGAGCGCGGGATGGGGGTGGCCAGCGAGCCCGAGGCGGGAGAAGAGCTCACAGCGCGGCCCCCAACCGGGGCAGGCAGGCTCCGGGGAGGGGCGCTCGCCCCGCCCCCGCGGGACAGGTGTTCGCCCACCTGGGCCGGGACCCGGAGCCGCGCTGCCCACGTGCTGGGAGCCGAGCAGGTGCTCACTGCGCCCGCCCTCCACGCCAGCAGCGCCTGGGGCCCTGGGCCCGCGAGGGGCGCGCCGGACGCTGGAGCCGAGGAGCAGCGGCGCTTTGAGGATGAAGGGCGCGGCGGGCGGTCCGGGAGTGGGCGCGGCCCCGCCGGGCGTGAGGTCATCGCGAGCAGCGGGCGCACCCTGGCTCCTGGGCTTCGGAGCCCCGGGCTGCGCCCCGCGGGGCGCGCAGGTTGGGCAGGTTCTGGGCTCCCGGCGGCGGGGGAGGGGGGAACCCTGGGGGGAATGGGGACTGGGAGCTTCCTGCCCGGGGTGCCCAGACGCCCGCGCCCCCCCGCGATGCTCCGGGCCCCGTACGTGGGGGCTGACCTCACCGCCCGTCCAGGCGGACCCCGCCCGCGCGAATGGACCCGCGCCCACCCACCGCCCGCAGGCAGCGGCTGTCCTCTCCGCCGCGGGGTCCTTGGGCTCAGGGAAGGCGGGGCCACCAGCCAGCTGCTGGGATATGGGGGGGTACTCAAACGTCCCCTCGCCCACCGCAACTCCGCCCTACTGCCCTCATTCCCGCCCCTTCTGGAGTTTCCCGTGAGTCCCCACGGGCGAAGGGCCCCATCGGCCGCGCCTGGCCAGCCCCAGTGCCCTCGAGAGGCGGAGGTCCCACGGTGGGGACCCGGGCTGCAGTCACCACCTGGCACGGCTGGGGGCACAGGGGTGTCGGAGAAGGGCCTGCGCCCTTCATCCTCAAAGCGCCGCTGCCCCTTGGCTCCCAGTTCCTGTGGTTTTCCGTTCCTCTTCTGGGTCCCCAGCCTGTGAGCACCGGCTAGGCAGGTGGGCCAGAGGTGACCGCGCAGAGCCAGGCGCCGGGGCCGTCCGGGTTTGGGTCTGGCTTCCACACTGGCCGCAGTCTTCTCCCCTCGGCCGGCGAAGTCTCCGAGCTGCATTCCCGCCGCCGCTGGCTGGAGGGTCGGGTTGGGTGAGGAAGATATAAAAACTCCCCCCAATACCCTGCTCCTGCCCCCAGGACGCCCCCTCCGGCCAGGCGCTGGGCAGGCCTAGTGTCCACTGATCTTGCCAATCAGGCTTGTGCGCCAGGGGTGTCGGAGGGGTCTCCTGGGCCAGGGGCTTGACGGGGGGAATGGGGTGGGGAGGGTGCAGAGGCATCGGAATCTCTTTCTGCTGGGGGGCGGGGTGGACATCAGGAGGGGCCGCTGCCCCGCAGACGACCCCCAGCAGAAGACTGGGGGCTTTGGCCAGTGCAGGCTCCACCCGTCCGGACCCTCGCGGCAGGGAGGCCACCCGCTGTCGGACGGGTTCTTGACTTCACCCTGCTTCCGCAAACGTTTCCGGGTGCAAAGGCCCCTCTGGGCTGGGGTGGGATGGGGGAGGGGAGCTCTAGGATGGGGTTTTGTTTTCCTCCAAAGGCATCAGGTGCCCAGGACCAAACTCCTCCCCGCAACCCGCCTCTCGCCCTTCCCTGGCTTCTATTTCCAGCTCTCTTTGGCTATTTATAGCTGTGTCCATCTGGCAGTTGCGTCAGTCCGGGTCTGGATTCGGCTGGCGATGCCAACGGTGCCACCAGTGCCCCCACATCCCCCTACCCTTCCCGGGCATTCGCCTGCTCTTTGAGGTCCTAGTTGGAGGCCCCAGGTGTGTAGGAGATGGGAGGGTGTTCTGCAGGTGCGCTCAGCCCCGAGGGTGAGGGTGCAAGTGCTGGAGAGGAGTGGGAGGGCACTGGACTTGGTGGAGGGCAGCAGAATTCTGGAGGGGAGGGAGCAAGCGGTATCTTCCCCTTTCCTTCCCAGAGCTTCCTCTTGGGAGCTGCGTGGGGACAGGCCACTGTTCCTTGGTTTCACAGGTGGTGTCTGCAAAGACTAGCAGAGATGCCCTTGGGCCTAGTACCTCCACCCCCTGCACCTTCCAGAATGAAGGCCCTTCCCTGAGTTCCCCTCCTCTTCCCACCCCCTAACTGAGGCCGCCCTCTCCCCAGCATCTCACTCAACTCCAGTTCAGCTCCAATACCCCTCCCCTCCCTGAGACCACCCCCTACCCAGAGCCCTCTGGAGGTAGACATTGAAGGGCTCTGAAGCAAGACAAGTCTCCCTGCTCAGTTTGGAAGGACTGAAGGGTGCCCACCCAGGCACCTGCCTGGTGTTTGGCAAAGGCCTGCCCTGGCATCACCCTGCTTGAAGGTGGCGGGCACAAGCATGTTCCCTTCGCCCTACCAGGGTCCCCTCTGAGCTCTGGTCCTCACAGTCAGGGGCTGCTCGCTTCACAAAGCCATTATCACACCTTCAGGGGCCCAGCTTCTGCCATAAAGGCTCCTGTCTAGACCCATTCCCAGGGGCAGGAGTGGGCCCTGGGACCGTGGGCTGCCTCACCCCTGGGCCAGAAGGGTGTGCTTTCTCTAGAGGGAGTGCACCCCTGAACCCCAGCTTCCTGGAGGGATCACTGAGTTTGCCCACTCTCAATCCTGCCTCTCCTGGAGTTTCCTGGGCCACGCCTTGCCAGCCCTAATGCCCTCCAAGAGGCGGAGGTCCCACAGTGGGAACCTGGGCTGAAGTCACCACCTGGCACGGCCGGGGGCTCAGGGGTGTCCAGGAAGGTCCTGTGCCCTTCATCCTCAAAGCGCTGCTGCCCCTTGGCTCCCAGTTCCTGTGGTTTTCCGTTCCTCTTCTGGGCTCCCAGCCTGTGAGCACCAGCTAGGGAGGTAGGCAAGAGGTGACCACGCAGAACCAGGCACCAGGGCCGTCCAGGTTTGGGTCTGGCTTCCACACTGGCCATAGTTCGTCCTCCCCGAGGCCGGCAAAGTCTCCGGGCCCCATTCCCACCACTGGCCGGAGGGTCAGGTTGGGCGAGGAATGACACAGGGCATTCGTTGTGAAGCTCTGCTGAGAATCAGCCTCTACCCTCCCGCCCGTCTGTCCAGGGCCTGCCCTGTGCCCTGCGCCCATCCTGGGAGGTCGGGGCAACCTCTGTTCATGTCCATTTTGTAGGCTCCTGAAAGACTCTATGGCTTCCCTTTAGTGGCAGGTCTCCCCTCATCTTGTCCCCAAGGAACCACTCTTCTTAGACACTCCCCCAACCCGCCCACCATTCAGAGTCTCATCCAGCTGCACCGTCTTCCCGTAGGGCCTTGCCTTGGCCAGAGGCCGTCAGCTTCTGCCTGGCCCCCAGCAGGGCACTCCTCCCTCTGCTTTTCCTCCTATGCTGTGGACCTTTGCCCACGTGCCCCCAGCCCCTCCAAACATAACCTGGCCTTCAGAGGCCAAAACTCTCTCTCCTCCTGAAAGTGTTCCTGAGAACTGGCTCTCTTCCCTTTCTCCTGCTCGGAGTTTCTTCCATTCTGAGCCCTGGAAGGGCCTTGGTAAGTCCATCTGTAAGAGTACAGTGGGAGCTGGCAGGGGTACCACTGAGACCAGCCTGCGGGTCACTTCCAGGCACTACTTGGCAGGCAGAGGAATGGTGCCTGGGAGACCAGGAACCAAGCCCAGCCCCAACTTTGCCCTTGACCGTCCAAGGGACATTGACCAAGCCCGTTCCTCTCCCTGGGCCTTGGAGAGGGTTTAACTGGGTCTCTCCTGTGATGTCCCACTGCAAGACACTTAGTATGTGGCTTATTCATTGGACATTCACTGGGTGCCTTCTATATGCAAAGACCAGGTGCCTACTGGAGAATGGAGGTAAGCACACAGCTTCAATATAAGACTAACAGAAGTGCAACTAACACAGTATAACATTATTACCCACCCACCTTCGCTCTCTCCCTCTCATTCACCCACCCATCCACCTCCTATCCACCCAATCACTTATCTACCCATCCAGCCATCCTTCCTTCCCTTCTACTCCCTAGCCACCTATCCACGTGTCTATTTATGAACTCATTTATGTATCCATTTATCCATCCATCCACCCTACTCATCCTTCCATCCATTGATCCATCTGCCCATCCATCCATCATCCCTCCCCCTATTCATCCATCTACCCATCCACCCATGCATACACCCAGTTATCCATCCATCCATCCACCCCTCCACCCCTCACCCACCCACACATTCATCCTTCCACCCATTCATCCATCCATCCACCCATGCATCCACCCACCCACCCATCCACCCCACTCATCCCTCAACCCATTCATCCATGTGCCTATCCAGCCATCCAGCCAGCCAGCCAGCCACCGTTCATCCATCTGCCCATCCATAAATTCACCTATCCATCCATCCATCTCTCCCTCCCTCCTCCACCCATCTACCCACCCATCCAAGACCCATCTAGCACCTAAAGCTCTTGGCCTTGGGGGAGACACAGGTATAGGCAGGACGTCAAGCCTTTAGGGGACGCTGTGTAGCAGTTGGAGGCCAGCTCACCAGTGTTCAACTCTTGCTTCACCACCTACTTTGGGCAGCTCTTGGACCTCTAGGAGCTTGGTTGAGTTGGTAAATGAGACCCCTTCTCTCCATTTGGAGTCTTACACTGCCCCCAGGGTCCTGAGACCTGTGTGCCCCAGATGGTCATCCTAGTAGAGGCCCTGTCACCCACCTCCTGCGGCTGCAGGTGCCCCCATGCACGAGGGGTAGGGGAGCACCCCGGTGCTGCTTGAGTCAGCTGTCAGCTCTTTCCAGACCTCAGTTTTATTGACTGATAGGGGCTGCCAGAGTTATAAATAGATGTTCTTCAGCCAAAAATAGCCTTTCGGGAGCATCAGACTATGTTTCTAGCTTTCCTCCTTTTTGAAGACTCTTAAGGATGCAGGATTAAAGAATCCTGCCTCCTCCTGCAGCCCCCAAGGAGGGGCTGGCCCCCTCCTCTTCTCCTCTCTTGCTTCCTCTTCCTCCCATCCCATGAGCGCTCACACATACACAATCTGGACAGTGTCATTGGTTGGGAGAGGTCCTTGGGATGGGCACGCTAAACCTGGAAGAAGCTGCATGAGCCAGAGGGCTGTGTGGTAAGCACTGATCTGGTATCCTCCACCAAGGTGTGAGTAAGTCTGAGCCGAGCTGCACACACTGTGAATCTTTGCAGCCTGTGGGATTGGTTGCAGCCAGGTCTGCCCTGGGGCAGGGGGCGGAGGGTGAGGTGGGGGCTGCAGGCTGGGTTGGGGCTGCCTCCAGGGAGAGGAACCTAGAGGCTGGGGACAAGGCGGGGGGAGACAAACCAGTACTTCCTACCACGTACCTGGGAGTGCTTCTGATCCTTGTACGATGTGCACATTACCTAAGGTTTGAAAAGTTGGTTGGAGGCTGGGTGTAGTGGCTTACACCTATAATCCCAGCACTTGGGAGCCGAAGCAGGCAGATCACTTGAGGTCAGGAGTTTGAGACCAACCTGGCCAACACAGCGAAACCCCATCTCTACTAAAAACACAAAAATTAGGCAGGTGTGGTGGCACATGCCTGTAATCCAGCTACTTGGGAGGCTGAGGCAGGGGAATCGCTTGAACCCGGGACTCGGAGGTTGCAGTGAGCCAAGATTGCGTCACTGCACTCCAGCCGGGGTGATATAGCAAGACTCTGTCTCGAAAAAAAAAAGAAAAAAAAAAGAAAAGCTGGTTGTAGATACTATATACAGCTAAACCCGTCTCTGCTGGTCTGTACACGCACGCGAGCACACGGGGTGGGGAGGGAAGCATCCGACTCTTCACGCTGGGATTGCAGGAGTGAGGGGAGTTGATGGGTAACACTGAGGTTTTCTTTTATATCGTTTTAAGTTATTTAAGCTTGTACTAGCATGTGACAGCCAAAAAGGCGCGTTTTCCACCCTAAAGGTACAGCTGAGGACCCGTGCCCATGCCTGGCCCAGGGCCGATTCTCAGAGCAGGGCCACGGTATGAGCCTGGGGGGAAGTTTCCAGGCCCAACACACCAGGGGCCTGGCCTCAGGGAGCCTCAAGCTTGCTCTTCCAGCGGCCTCTGCCCCACCCGGCCCACCACCGATCTGAAGGAAGAGGCGGGGAGTCATGGGGAAAACATCCACTTTAAGCTTTATTACAACACATTGTCTCCAAATACAAAGGGAGGGGCCAGGAGCAGAAGGTGCGGCCACGGAGGGAGGGGCTCCAAGGGGGGCTGGAGGGCCGGCAGCCCAGTCCACAGAGACTGGAGGCTTGGCAGGGGACCTGAACCCACTCCTCCGCTGGACTTCCCAGCAAATGACAGGAGGGACCGGGTCCATTGTGAGGCATTCCCAATGCCAGGCAGTGGCCGGGCGGGAGGGGCGGGAGAGGCTTGGGAAGGACTCCGGGCCCAGGCGGGAGAAAGCCACCAGGGTGGGGCCCTGGCCTGCCTCCCGAAGCACTGGAGGCGGCAGTGGCCGAGACAGGACCTTCTTCCCCACCCTGGCTGCTCACTTCGGGGTGACCAGTGTCTCAAGAGCAGGAGCAGAGACGGACTGAGACAGACAGATCCCTCATGTCCTGGGGAAGGGACGAGGGGAGGGGAGGAGGGGAGGAGGGGGGCCCAACCAGTGGCCCCAGACTACTGTCTCCCAGACAGCATAGGGGTTGGGGGGCAAGAATTGGGGAGCCAGTGCATCCTCCACACCCAGGGTCACCTCAGAAACCCAACGCAACAGACAGACGGGAGGCAAATTTACATAATTAATAATAATAATTAACCAATAATAATAAATACTTAAACCTCTAATCCATAGATTGCAAATACAACAATGATAGCTTATTTTCTTGGGGAACAGGAGTGGGTGGGGACAGAGGGAACAGGACTTTTGCTGAAAGGAGGGATGACAGGAACACAGGGCTATGGGTGAAAAGAAGAACAAATAGAAGAAAGAGCAGAGAGGGTGGCTGGGCAGGGCGGGGTGGGCACCTCCCTGGCCCTGCTCCAGGACTCCTGACTGGGTCCTGCCTGGGCCACCCCTCCTGCCCAGAGAGCCCCTAGCGTCTTCCCACGGTAACTGGCCCCACTCCTAGACCCTAGGATACTTGAAGGGCAGGGGTCCCAATGGCCTGAGAGGCTATGTGGCAGGGGCAGCTGGCTGACCCACCTGGGCCCAAAAGCCACCTGTGTTTCAGGGCTGGCATGCCACCTAGAAGATACCTGGAGAGTGCCCTGGGGAAGGGTGCATGGGAGTTTCTCTCCTGAGAGGCCCCCACGGGGCTCAGGGCAGATGAGGCGCATGTCCTGCGCCTGCTCCCGTCAGAGGCTTTATCAGGCCTACGGGAAGCATGGGGGCTGGGCAGGCACCGACTCACCCTGTGCCACGTGGCACCTGCTCACGCAGCCCCCAGCCTGCAGGTGCACACCTGAATTCCAAGTCTTGCCTGAGGCCTTGCTAGGTGGGGACGGGCCTGGAACAGGACCCTCAGCCTACCCCCTCCTCATACCTAGGGGTCCAGGGCTCCCTGCCCAGTGGACCCAGCACAGGCTAGCCAGGACCCTCCTGCCTGACCCTGAGGCCAAGCTCCTCTCCTGCAGTGGTGCTGCCCTGCCCGGCAGGCAGCTCTGGGGCATGGGCAAGGGAGAGGGAAGGGCAGCAGCCCTCTGGGAATGGCCTTTCTGGGCCACCCTGTGGCTGGACTGGAGCTCTGGCAGGAGTGGGGGCATGAACACTCACATCCTCCCCGGGCTCCACCTCATCTGATGCTCCAGAAGCCTCAGCCCCAAGACCCTACACACACTGTTCTATTCCTCAGCCCCTCTGAACATGCTGGCACCATGGGACCCAATGCCCGTCCACCCCCGGCAGCTCTGGGCAACGGGCAGCCGGATGCCCTCCCTGCCACCAAGATTTGGCGCCTGGAGCTGGTGGAGGGCTGGCCGCGCCTCTCTGGGGCACACCAGCTCCTACTCCCCAAACCTATGGCTTTGGTGCAGAGCCCGAGGCAGGCATACAGAAGGGATAGAGCAGAGCAGGTGGGTGGGGAAGGAAGGGAGGTTCTGCGGCTCAGTTTGTGGCAAAGAAGTTTTTTTTTTTTTCCTTTTTTTCACCTTTTTTCTTATGTAAAAAGTGCACGAAAGCTCGGCAGCCTTTGCAAAGGTCAGCAGTGTCTCCTGGGGTGGGGGAACTGGGGGGGCCCCAGGCCTGGCACCCAGCTTGCGACTGAAGGTGGCCTCGTATTGCTTAGAAACGTGTGTTTCAGTTTAAATACCAGACAGTAAAAATAGAGCTCGAGGGCCACCCGCGCTGTTGCCAAATCATTGCCAGAATGAACAGCTTAAATAAATAAAAAATCGAAATATTTACTTCTCGATAAAAATCGCAGTAAAACCATTTACCTTTCTTTGAATTATATATAATATATATGTATAACGGGCCCGGCTGCGGGCGCTGGGACCCCGCGGAGGGGTCAGGACACCTGGATGACCTCCACGCTGCCCGAGAAGCTCGCCTGCTTGCCCAGGGCGGCCAGCTCCTCGCCGCGCGCGCGCCCCTCCACCATGCCCTCCTCGAACTCCATCTGGCAGCTGCGGCGCTTGAACTGCGTCGTCTCCGGCGCCGGCTCGTCGGGCCAGCCCGTCCGCGCGTCCCGGGGCTCGGCCCTCGCCGCCTCCCGCCGCCGCAGGTCGCCGCCACTGCTGCCGCCCGGTCCCGGCGCGCCCGCCCGGCTGAAGGGCACAAACCGCGCGCCGCCCGCTCCCTGCGCGCCCTCGGGGCTGAAGCACCACGGCCCGTCGGGCGACGGCGTGCCCGGGGAGTCGAGCGGCGGCGCCCAGGCCCCGGGGCCGGCTGGCTGGCCGGGGCCGGGCAGCCCGGGCGCCGACAGGGCCGAGAGGCCGTGCCGCGGAGTCTGCCGGGCCGCATCGCCGAAGTTCAGGCCCAGGCCGTGCGCGGGGGAGCGCGCGGGGGAGCCGGCGGGGGGCCGGGGCCGCCGGCGGGGCCGCGGGCGCGCCTCGGGCGCGGAGTCCGGGCTGTCCGGGCTGGGCGAGGGCAGGCCCAGCGCGGCCCCCGACGGGCTGTCCAACTTGCAGAGCTTCGGGGCCTCGCCGGGGTCGGGGGGTCCGGGGCCATCGGGGCGCCGGCTGGGCGCGTAGGCCGACTTGATGTCCAGCGAGAAGGAGCGCTTGAGGCGGTTGGTGTCCTGCAGGCGGTCGGAGGAGAGGTGCAGGCCGCGCAGGCCCTGCTGCAGCGCGCTGGTGGCGGGGGCCGCCGGGGCCTCCCCGCCCGCACTCGGGCCGCCCTCCCTGGCGGTGGCAGCGCTCTCTGAGGTAGGTGGTGGCAGCCGCGGCAGCGGGGCCGCGGGCGCGGGGCTGGGCGGCGGCTCTGGCGTCCCTGACGGGGTGCCCGCGTCGCCCTGCAGGGCGGCCAGCAGCTTCAGGCTGCGCTCGTACTCCAGCAGCTGGCCCAGGAAGTTGAAGTTGGGCGAGATAGACGGGCGCCGGTCCTTGACGAACCTGTGGAAGAAGAGGCTCAGCTCCAGGCGCCCCCGGGGCCAGGCTGCCCACGTGACGCACCCACAGGCGAGCTCGTGTGCGCTGGGCTGGTCTCAGACCCCCTTCCCTTGCCGGGGGTCCTGGAAGGTGGGGCCTTTCTGGCGCAAGCGAGCAGCTGGGGGAAGGAGGCGACGCTGTGAGCCACAGGTGCGTGGCTGGGGAAGGCAGTACCTGTAGGCGTCGTCAGAGGACATGCCCATGGTCTTCATGATGTAGGCGATGGCGATGGTGGCGGAGCGCGAGATGCCGGCCAGACAGTGGACGATGACTTGGCAGCTGGACAGCTTGGCTTTATCTGGTCAGGTGGGCCATGGGGGCAGGTGAGGGCCCTGGGGGGCAGCTCTTCGCTGCCCCGGGTAGGAGACCCCACCTTCCTGACTGCCAACCATTCAGGCCACTTCCCGGGGACCCCTCCTGTGGCTGTGGCCATGCCCGGTCCTAGCCTTCCTCCAGCCAGGCCCCGCCCTCCGCTGGCCAGCAGACTCACCGATGAACTCGATGGACTTGTCCAGCCAGGGCAGCAGCTTCTCACAGTAGTTGTCATTGATGGGGACCCGCATGAAACGGCTCTCACAGATGAAGTCCGGCTTGGGGCAGGAGTTGCTGGCGTTGAGGACGTAGCTTATTCCATTCTGCGTCATGAGATCCTGGAGGGACGGGAGGACGGGCTAGAAAGGGGTGGGAGAGACTCCGGGGCGGGCGTGAAGGTGGAGGCTCTCCCTGCTCTGCCGTCAGGAGGGCCTTTAGAATCCTGGGTGCTCCTGAGAGCCTTGGAATTTGTCCTGGGTCCCAGTGTATCAGGGGTGGGCCCAGGAGGCCTCTCTGGTCTCCACCCTGGCATCCTGGGCCCGTGCGGGGGACGGGGGCAGGCTGGGCTGTCTGCAAGCCCTGCCCATGCCGGCAGTGGGCTCCCAGGAATGTTATGGTTGCCTGGGTGGTGGCTTTTACCCTTTTCACTTGTCACCATTTTTAAAACACAGGATTCTTTCAGAGCTGGCCAGGGGCCCAGTGACATCTGCAGCTTGGCATGTCAGCTCCCTGCTCCTCTACCCAGCCCTGCTGGGCCCTCCCCCAAGCCCTGCTGTGGTCCTGCTGGGGGCATGGGTGGGGAGCCTGGGGTCCTCCTGGGCCCCCACCCATGCTTCTCGCACACCCAGCTCATCCACTGCCTTCAGCTCCTTTCTCCCCTCATCCCTACTCAGCTGCCAAGCTGACTCTGGAGCTCCTGCCCCTTTCCCACTGATCCTCCTCCCCTCCTGCAATCCGCTGCACACACACCTTGTTGAGGACGTCTTTCTGCGAGCCCAGGTAGAGGTGAGGCAGGATGCGGGTCAGTCCCACGCTGGGCACGGGCAGGCAGGGCTGGGAGAGGCTCATGGGTAGGAGGGCAGCAGGCTTGCCCTCGCAGAGGCCGGGGAAGCAGGAGGAGAAGGTGGCGAAGCCCCCTATGGGAAGAGGAGGCCTGTTAGGTGGGCTGAGAGAACCACCAGGGCGCTCCGTCTGCCTGAAGTGCCCTGTCTGCCTAGGGCGCCCCGTCCGCCTAGGGCACCCCATCTACTGCTGAGGATCAGTCATACCTAGCCCAGACCCAAGCTAGAGCCCAGCTGGCCAGCCTCTGGCCGAGCACCTTGTCTGGCTGCTGGAGGGCAGCTCTGGCTGCGGCAGGGGCGGGGGTGCTGCCACACATCCACAGCCCGAGCCCACGCCCACGCCCACATTCCTCCTCACACTAATGAGGGGCTGAGCCAGCTGAGGACGCGGCTGTGATGCCCATAAAGGTGGGGTTGAGGTGGCTGGCCAGCATGGCACGCGCTGGGCCTGGGCAGGGGCAGGCACAGAGACCACAGGGGGCTCCGGCTGAGGGTATGGGTCATGCAGCCCAGAGGAGAGGCCCTTGCCAGCTCCTCCCCCCATACCCGTGGCCTGGGGCCAGGCTGGGCCTTCCTCCTCCCCGGCGCTGATGCAACGCCTCCCTGCCTCCAGCTGGCTGGGAGCCCCAGGCCCAGGCTTGGGTGCCAGGGCTTCCGAGAGGCTGTCCCCTCCCCCTCCCCAGGCATGACATCACCCTGGTACAGCCCTCGGGGCATTTGCGTCTGGTTATGGCTCCACTTCACCCAGCAGGAGAGGGCAAAGAGTGGAGGAGCCCTGGACACCGGGGGCACTTGAGGCAGGCAGGGGGCACCGGCTGCACATGTGACCAGCAAGTGCTGCCTCCTTCCACACACATCCAAGTCCAAGGCATGGGCTGGTGGGAGGAACTCCTCTGCCCTCCTTCGGTTGGAAAGACCTGAGCGTGAATCCCCGGGATGTGTGACTCAGTGACCATGGGCAGTGCACGGCATGCCTCAGGTCTCCACTTCCTCAGCCTGCCTGCTGCATGGCATTGTGCAGCTTCAAGAAGATGCTGAGGACGAGGATGCACAGCGAGAATGGACCTGGCCACCCCTGACCCGGCGGAGGTGACCACCAATGTGGACCAGAAACTGGGCAGCACCCGCCTGGTGGCTACCAGCTCTTGAAGGGTGAGGCCAGCACTGCCAAGCACCACCCCAGGGACACCTTCTGGGACATGAGCCCCCATGGCAAGCCGGCTCCTGCTGGTGCAGAGCATGAGATCGCTGGGCTAGCCTGCCCGATCCCCCTGGAGGAGGCCGGGCTTTGAAGGCGGGGGCTCAGGGCCGGGGGACCTCAGAGCTGTTTTGTCCTGGTTTGCAGAAGAGGCTGGTGCCAGGGACCTGGATGACTCCTGAGCATAGGAGAGTGTGTGCAAACCCCCAACCAGAACGCCTGCTGTGCCAGCTCCTCGTGTCCCCAAAAAAGGCGTGATGGTGGGGGCTGTGGAGATGGTGGAAGCTCCAGGCTGGGCGGGTTGAGGCAGTAGCCTTGGAGAAACAGTCCCTTCCGTGGGAACCTGCTGGCTGGACAGGGGGAAGCAGGCGACTTGTCACCAACGATGCCCAGCTTGCAGGTTCCCCTGAGCAGAGGCTGGGCTGTGGCCGGCTTCCGCTCACCCATCTGAGCCAGGGGAGCCCTGGATGTTCCTGCTGATGTTCTGGGAGGGCAGGGGCTGCACTGTCTCTCTGCAGACTCCTCCCTGGTACCAGCTGCCTTCCCCCCTCCCTGTGGCTCTCCCGGAAATCTTGTGCCTTACTCTCTGCTTTCTTCAGGGTCGGGCCAAAGGGAGTGGTGGCGGCGGGGGGATTCCATCAGAACCCTCCCCTCTCCCAAAGGAGGTAAGGCAGGACAGTCTCTGGACAGGTGCAGAGACTGACAGCTGTGGCAGCAACTCCCCGGGGAAGCTTCCCAGGACCTCCCAAGGCAGAGCGGGTAGTATGGATGCCCCCTACAGAGCCCACTGTGGATGCCAGGCCTAGCAGGGACTGAGGTTCCAGGGATTTCAGGACCACCCAGGCTCTAGGGCGGGTGAGTGACAAGGGAGGGGCGCTGGGGTTCAGTGAGGGACCCTTTGTAGGTGCCAGCATGCTTTTGGCCTGGGGGAGGCCCCCCTATCCCCAGGCCTCCCGAAAGGCGCCTTCCCACTATCCCTGCTCCCTGACTCACGGGTGTGGAGGAGGGGGCCTGCAGCCTGCCTACTACTCACAATATAATCCCAGACTCGAATGAAAGCGTGCCCCTACTGAGCCACCTGGCAGACCCCGCAAGCGCTTATGGCCACAGTCACAGACATGCTTCTGCCCGCCACCTCCAGGCCCCCGGACTCCCCGCCAGGACGGGGGCCCCCACCCCACCCACTTGCAGCACAGCCCCACAGCTGGGGTCCAAGGCCAACTGCGGGCCGCTGCTTAAAGGGCCAGGCCCCTCTCCCCTCTCCGGCCACTTTGCCCCCCAGCATCATGAGCAGCACAGCTGGAGGTGGGGGAGAGGAGCGGCAGTGGGGAGGTGGGGCTCACAGCAGTCCTGGGACCCCAGCGTGGCCGCTCTTCCCCACAACAGGGCAGGTTTTGGGGAAGCAGGAAAAGCTGCCCTGTTTCGGGGAGGAGAGAGGGTTGGTCCTCACGCTCTGGCCTCTACTTCCCTGCAAATGGACCAAGGAGCTGTCCTGCCTGTGGGGTGGGACCCTGGACTGTCCCTTCTCCTGGGTAAGTGCAGCACCCCTGTCCCACTCAATATATCACTTCCTACTCTCCCTGGTTCTTCCAGAGCCAGCCCAGAGCAGGGTCTGTGCCCACTTCAGGGTGGGAGGGGGCCTGAGGGCACAACCCGTGGGGGGCCATCCCGAGCGTGGGTCCTGCCTAGGTGTCACCATGAGCCCCTTCTATACCATGGGGGCTGGGACTTCTAGGCAGCTGTGCTTCGGGAGAAAAGGGACAAGGACTCAGCCCTGCAGGGCGGATGTCGGCACAGAAAGGCAGCTCAGAAAGTCCCGAGAGTCAGCGGGCACTGCCAGGCCCTAGGAGTGCCCTCCTGGCAAACCCCAGCCCAAGCCCGCCCCTCCCATGCCCACACCCATGCCCACCTCCACACCCATGCTGTCCCACCCACCAGTGCTGGGTGAGGGACCCAGCCGCCCACACTGTCCCACCCTGGCCTTGAGGGAGACAGGACCTTCCAGGCTGGGGACTTTCCCAGGATCCACTTGCGGGGAGGGGGCTGCCACTCTGGGACCCTTCTCAGCCTCACAGAAAGGCCTCCTGGTTCCCGTTCCTGGCTAGGGCAGCAAGCTGGCCCTTGGGAGGGCTCCT
Source organism: Cacajao melanocephalus (assembly GCA_963573385.1). Lineage (NCBI taxonomy): Eukaryota > Metazoa > Chordata > Mammalia > Primates > Pitheciidae > Cacajao > Cacajao melanocephalus. The sequence goes on along the minus strand of CAUYLG010011316.1, from coordinate 25,718 downwards.
ACTACACCTGGAAACCTGTAAAAAGCCCCGAACTACTCTCTCTCCCCTCCCTCCCCACCAGTTCAGCCCTCAAATGAACCCAGGGGATGAGGGTTGGATCACCGTGTGCCATCCTGTGGCTTCTGGTTCAGAGAATTCACACGTGCACACAATTCCCACATCCCACCCAGACAAGCACGGGCGAGTACATACACAAATACACCTGCGTGTACATACATGTGCACGCACACACACGCTCACATACACCCACGTACACACACACGCAGAGGCAGATGCTGGTCACCAGATGCCGAGAGCCATGCACAGGCGCCCAGACCCCCTCTAACCATGGCCACCCAGCAGTGCAGGGCGCTGGACTCGCACGCAGACAGTTAGGGAGGGAGCCTGGCTTCAATGCTCCTGCCAGAGACACCAGGCCACCCTTATGTCTCCTGGGGGTCCTTTAGGTCCCAGGACATGGCATCTCTGGAGGTCGGCCTGGCCAAAGCGGCTGTCACCCCTCACCCCCCCACAGCCACCCTCAGGCTGGGTTGAAGGTCCCTCTCCCACTGGATGCAGGGCCAAGGGCCTGGCTTGGCCACCCACTCCCCACCCCACCGTGCCTGCACCCCGCAGTCCCCCACACCCTCTGCTTGCCTGCCACAGCCCCTGGTAGCAGATGCTGGGTGGCGGAAGCCTGAACAAAGACCCCAGCCCTGGGTGGGGGAAGGTGCAGGTCCCTGGGACAGGCCAGCTCCACTTGGCTCCGGGACCTGGGCGGACCCCAGGAGGTGGATTCTTCAGACTCACTCTCAGCCACAGCCCAGGGGAGGAAAGAACCCACAGGGACGACGAGTGTGTGCAAGTGTGTGCGAGGGTGTGTGTGCGTGAGTGTGCACCTGTGTGTATCTGTGTGTGTAGTGGGGTGGCTTCCCTGCCTCCAGGGCTTGGGGCCGGCTGCCCAGGCTGCTCTTGGGCCACAGGGATCCCTGGGGGCTCTCTGCTGGGACAGCAGCCTTGATGGCAGGCAACCTGTACTCAGTTGGGCTTTCAGGGTGGGGAGACTTCCTCTCGACCCCATGGCTCCAACTGATTTTCCAGAGGGTGGGGCCTCTGCCTCTGCTTCTGACAGGCGCTCCGGGAAGGGAAGCAGGGTCCCATGCCTGCAGGCCTCGCCCTACACCTCCAGAGCTGAGCTGTACTTTGGGGTTTCCTTCTGTGTTGAGGATGAACTCATATTGGTGGGTCCTGAAGTGTGGGGGTCCCGGGGAGAGGATGGCAGGGCCTCGAGAACCACAGATGTATGGAGATTCCCCTGTGCACAGCAGACACTGGCCTCTCTGACGCCCCAGCCCCTGCTGACGGATGAAGTGCCTCAGGGAGGAGGCGTGGGTCCCAGACTCACCTGTGAGGATGGCCACGCTGTCGAAGCAGCCGTCCAGCTTGCTCAGCAGGATGGAGAGGAAGCTGTCTGCAGCCAGCACACTGGCGTCCCGCGTGCTCTGGTCATAAACCACCACGTCCTGTGGCTCCGAGGCCTCCACCTGGGGGCCGTGGGGCAGAGGTCAGCATGCCGCCCCCACCTATTGATGCCCTGGCCCTGTCCCAGCCACACTGGCCCAAGGGAAGAGTGAGGGTGTCGGATGATGGGAGGTGAAAGCTGTCACCCTGCTGCATGGAGGGGAGGGCAGGTGCAGTCACACACCTCACACATTCTCCTCCACCTGCCAGAGGCCAGGTGCACACACCCATACCACACAGCAGCCACGGGGGCAGGGAGGGGCAGGCTCCTGCAGCTGGGCCCCCATGCCATGCACGTGGGTGGAGGGGACGGATGCCCTGGCCAGGCCTGTGCCGAGGAGACACAGGTGAGTGCGATGGGAGCTCAGGACAGGACCTGGCTGGCTCCCAGGGTGGTGGAGGGAAAGGAAGCTCGGCCCATTTCAGGGATTCCAGAGGCGGTACCTTCAGGTGTGGGCTCTCAGTGTGGCTAACTCTAGAGCCAGCAATTCTGCTCTCCACCCTCTCCCCTCCCCAACCCCCAGCGGAGAAACAGAGGATGCAGCAGGACCCAGGCCCCTGCACCAATTCCGGAGGCAGCAGCTGAAAGCTGGTTTCCTCCTGTCCTCCTCCCCTGCCCCAAGGGCCAGCCCAGATGTTGAGCGGCTTTTGCTCAGACAGCACCGGTGCCCCTGCCCGCCCGGCGAGCACTCAGCCCTTAAGCCAGCTGAGCCGCCAACCCCAGGCTGGGTGACGTCACCGGCAGCCAATGGGATCGCAGTCTGCCGGAGTCCTCACTGGGGGTCATTAATCACCGGATTCCCCTTGTTGGAAGCCAAAGGGAGCCAATTCTGGCCTTGGGGCGGGCGGACTCCTGGCCAGTGGCCATCTCACTTGCGTCCTCCCATGCCCCAGCTCCGAACGGGGCATATCAGTGACCCAGACCCCTCTCAAAGCCTCCAGGATTGACAGCTTATCACTCTCGTCCTCCTGTGAGGCAGTCGGAGGAAGAGATGCTGCTACCTTCACAAGTCAACAGCCCCGCTGGTCCCTCCCCAGCTGCACCTGATGGTCCTGAGGCGGAACGAGCTGTCCTTCCCCAAAAGGACGTTCCTGGGGGGTCACAGAGAGAATTCTGGGTCCCTGAATACTTGGGGCTAGGGGGAGCTGTGGGACGGGGATGGGGACACGGGCTGCTCACGTGTGCCTTTTGACCACCCCTCCTATCCTCACAGCAGTCGGAGTGGACGACACAGCTGTCCCTCTGGGGACGAGTGGGTGTCCAGGCTGCTCCCACCCGTGTGTTCACACCTGGCTATTTCGTTCACTGCTCCTCTCTATGAGCCTGGGCCAGTCCCAGCCACACAGTCCTGTCTGCGTGGGGAGGGCCAGCACCTCCATGCAAGCGCTGAGTGAGGAGGACTTGGGGGGAGGGTGGGGAGGCATGCTGCAGGGGATGGTGGGGCGCCCTGAGCAGGGACAGCAGGCAGCAGTGAGAGGCAAGTGCCAGAGGGGACTGCCCCACACGCCCTTGGCTGTGACCCCAAGGAGCCCAGTTTGGGCTGGAGGGCAGAGGAGGGAGGCTGCCCGAGCTGAGGACTCCTTGGCCGTGGGCTCTGGAGGTGGTGCAGGCCGGCGGGTGGAGGGCTGGGTACCTGGCTGCGTGTGGCTGGCTGGATGAGCTCCGCGATGGTCACCTTGCCCTGCTGCAGCCGCCGCTTCACCAGTTTGGAGCAGCAGATGTTGACAGAGCTCAGCACGTGCCAGCTGTTGTATTCCACGAAGGAGCGGCTGTCGATGACCAGCGGTCCCCCAGGCCCGCCCCGCAGCAGGCTGGCCAGCTTCTTAGCGTCCATCACCTTCCTCGGGAGCCGGTCTCCGGCCATGGTGGGGCAGTGGGTGGTGGGGAGGGTGACCCCTGAAGTGAGGAGGGGCTGCTCCGATGGCCCAGGGTGTGGCTTCGCGCTGGGAGTGACCTAGCACATGGTGCTGGACCTGCAGGGACGGGGGATGGTCAGCCACATTGCAGGCCCCCTCGTGGCACCCAGAAGCTCCCAGGACAGGCCAGAGCTGGGACCCCAGCCCGCCAGGACATCTGAGCCCAACATGTGCCTGCGGGGACCCTTCTCCCTCCGGAGAGACCCTGTCCAGGTCACAAGGCCAGCTCTCAGCAGGATGCAGCAAGGCAGAGGGGGGCAAATGAGCCCACAGAACTGGACTCAGCCAGCAGACAGGATGAGGCCAGGGGTCCTTCCTTTGGGCCCTGGAGTTAATGGACACTTATGCATTCCAGAACATTCCATCTCATCCCTGGGATGCAGGCATCTCCCTGCTCTGACCTCTGCATCTTCCCCCACAGGACCCCCAGCAAGTCAGGGGTCCAGATGGCGCCTCACCCTCCCTCATGGCGCAGCCCTCTGCCCTCCTCCAGGCTCGCTGTCCTCACACCTGACCCTCCCTCCCTCAGCACAGCCCTGGGGAGTCCAATCCCCAGAGCCTGGATGGCACAGTGGCTCCGTAAGCCGATAATGCAGCCCCTGGTAGATGGTGGCCTGGGGGATGCCTCCGCCCAAGAGTGGGCTCCCAGGGCAGCCGGATGGCAGGCAGGGTGCGGGAGAGGCTTGGGCACAGAGGCATGGCTCCTTTGCCACTGCTGCCCTCCTGGCCTACAGGCTGAGGCTTAGTGCGCACCATGTGCCTGCTGGGGGTGAGTCCCTGGCTCCTGCAGGGGTGTGTCGTACCCACAGAGTGCCCCTCCCTCAGCAGAGCCTGGGGTCTAGGGGGCCCCTTCAGGGACTGCTGGAGCCCAGGATGGGAGGGAGGCAGCCCTAGCAGGAAGGTCAGTGTCATGGACCCGAAGGTGCCAGGCCCTAGGCATGGCCCGCAAAGCCCTCAGACTGAAGGGCGAGCAGGCAGAGGAGGCATGTCTGGGGATGGGGTCTCTAGAAGCCCCTCCTGCAGGCTTGGTGACAAGTCTCTGTCACTGCCCCACTGTGGGGCCCATCTCCCTGTCACCTGCCAGGACTGGCCTTCCTGTGGGTCCACTTTAGACTCACAGTTCCTAAGAGGCACACGGTGTAAGGATGATGAGTTTGCTTTAACTATGGGGAAACTGAGGCTTAGGGCAGGGGTGGAACCCACTCCAGGCTACACAGATGGGCACTGGGTGTCCCTGCAAGGCCATCTTCCCGGTGCCCCCACGGCTGCCTATCAGTAAGGAAGTTTGCTCCACCCAGCTCAGGGGTGAGGGGAGGCTGGGAGACAGATGCAGCCAGACCCTGCGCAGAGGGGGCTACAGTGGGCAGAGGGGGCTACGGTGGGCAGAGGGCTCTCAGCAAGCCAGGCCCCCAACCACAGCTACAGGGGGCACTGGGGGGAGGTGCCCTGAGGACACCCATCACTGCAAATGGGCTGGGGACAGTGGCCATCACTGTTTCTGGACTCTCTGGGTCAGTTCCCAGGCCGGCAGGGCCGGGAGCTGATGGGAAAGTTCACGGAGCAGCAGGTGCAACGCCGATGTGAACCATGTCCCTGGCCCAGCCCAAATCCAGCCTGAGGGGCAGGTCCCAGCCCCTGCCTGCCCAGGATCCCCAGCCTTGCACTCACTCTCCTCCAGATACTTCACACTCGGCTCCTGCCAGGCCTCTCCCGCCTTGCCCAGGCCCAGGCATCTGTGTGTTCCCACCACCCCTGCTGCCACCAGAGCCCAGGGAAACACCTGCCTCAGCTGATCTCGTGGCTGACACCTGGGCCTGTGGTGGCACCTGGTCAGCGGGGCCTCGAGATCCCACTCGGACGCCACTCCCTGGCCTGTGCTCCAGCCTCCACCACAGGGTGCCCTCCCCAGGGCCACACCTGGCAAGTTCAACAGCCAAAGGGCCTGCCGCCTCTTCTGAGTTCTACCCAAGCCTTGCGCAGGTGCCAAGACGCAAGGGCCCAGATGTGTGGTCCTGGGGAGACAGTGGCTCTAGGTGCCCCATATGACACCCAAGGGCCCAGCTCAGAGGCCTAGGACCCCGAGAAGGCCGTGGGGGCAGAGACACTTGGGGGTCCTTCTTGGAGCACCCCTGGCCTCAATGTCCTCATCCGTTAAGTGGGAGTGAATTCTCTCTCACTGAAAACAACAGAAGTGAATACCCCTCCCCCCGCCAAGCTCCCCCCCCGCCCCCCCCGCCGCCATGCAGGGAGGAGGCCAGGTGTGAGGAGAGGCCCTTGCCCTCCCTGTAGCCAGGGCCTGGCCATCGTACAGCCTTGAGTCCTGACACCACCAGGAGGTGGAGAGGGGCGCCAGCACCACAGACAGCCAGGCCTGAGCCCCAGAGGGAGCGGAGGGAGGGCGCAAATCCGGCTGCAGGGAGGTAGGTGGGCAGGGGCTGGAGGTGTGGGAGGATGGGTCTGGCCTTTACCTGGCCCTGCCCTGCCTCCCAAGTAACCCCGAGCTGGAGCTGGGCCTATCATCAGCAACAGTATTGTTATTTGCAGCCGAAGGGGACTCATTAGCAAGTTAGCACCTCCATCGTCGCCATGGCAACAGCAGAGGTGCCAGGCAACCGCTGCTCCTGCGGCAGCCGCCACCATGGAGCAGGCTCCTCTGCAGAGTGGGCATGTGCCCCTCCCTTTGCTCCCACCCACCCCAGCAGGTGCTTTGCAGTCCAGAGCCCAGTGGGGTGGGTTCCCCAGCCCCTCCGCTCCTCTGCCCTTCCTGGTCCTAACCTTCCTGTCCACTCCTGGTACCCACCGTGCCCAGGCTCGCTCCTTGCAGCTCACCGGCTCCCACCCCTCAGAGGCCTTCTCTGTACTGCGAAGGGCTGGCCGAGTGCCCCTCCTGCAGGAAGCCTCTGTGCCGTGCTGGCCTCTGGGAGAGCATTGTCACCTACAGGGTCTCTGGACATACAGCTCCCAGGGGGAGGTCCCTCACCTCTGGCTCCCCAGATGCTAAGGATCAGGGCCCAGCTATGCCAGGGATGGGGCAGGTTGAGTGGGGTGGGGAGCGCAGACACTAGGCACAGCCTGGTGCAGATCAGCGGGGCCAGCACTGGCCATGTGGGAACGGAGGAAAGGAAACGTGGATGTTGGTTCTGTGCCTCTCCTTTCCCTGCCCCACATCCCAAGCCCTCTTGAGCACCTGTGGCCCTGCTCTTCCAGGGCCTACGGGTTGGGTGATGAGAGCCATGGCTGACGGGATGTCCCCCCCGCAACCTCCGGTACAGCCCCATATACCCTCTTCAAAGGTCTTTGAGCCCAGGAGGAAGTTTCCAAGCCCAAAGTCAGAAGGAGGCTCCTCCCAGGCCTACACCTTCCAGGAGGCAGCAAGCAGCCACCCTCCCCTGGGACACAGCAGCCTGACTCCAGTGCGACGCGCACACTGCCCTCTGCGCGTGAACACACCCATTTGCACACCCACTCCAAACACGGGCTGGTGCTCCCAGCTTACCCACAATCCACCTGCCTGTGCGCAAGTACCCACGTGAGAATGTGCGCACACGCACATGGTGCTGGGCACGCACCAGAGTCCACGCACGTCCTTGCCCTCTGCACACAGAATCCCGGGAACCCCAGGACCCTGGTGCCCCAGGGGCCAGCTCCAGACTCCTCACACAAGAGAGCTCCCATACCCGAGGCCCCCACACAGCACATCCTTGACCCTGAGCACAGATGGGACCAGGGAGTCCTGGGCCATCCCCAACTCTCCACTGACAGCATCCTCACCAGGTTACCTTCTGCTCAGCACCTAGAGACAGGGAACTCACTACCTTCAGAGACGGCTGCCGGGACTGTCAACCAAGTGGGGATGGGACCATGCCTCCCCTCACACCTAGCCAGGCCCTTGGAGCTGTCCAGCTTACTGTCACCAGGGCACCTTTGGAGGCAGAAGTCATCATGCTAAGGAGGCTGGGGAGAGGCTGGTGGTTGGTTCCTCTGGAAGGCAGGGGCCCTGCAGTCTCACAGGTTGGCTCATCTGCGCTCACTGGGCTCCCCCAAACGCCCTCATCCCTGTGTCCCCTCAGCTTTCTGGGTTAGTGCTGCAGGACTCAAGCTGCCTTCACTCTGCTCCACTGGGCCAACGGCAAGGCCAGGCAGAGCCACCCTGGCCTGGGAAGCTGTGGACCTGGGAGAAAGTGGGGTGGGCTGGAGGTTGCCTGCGATCCCAGGGAACAGGGTCGGGGCTTGGCACAGGGGGCTGCGACAGCTGACCCTCAAAGCCGGACAATCCAGGTCCCTTCCCTTCCCACCGGGCCTGTGCCCCTCCTCCCGGTCACTGTGCCACACAAGAACACCGGGACCAGCCTTGGGCTTCCGCAGGTCACGGCCCTGAGCAACTCAGGCAGAAGGGGCCTCAGCCCGTGCAGTTCTCATGGCCGGAGTCCAGCCATCTCTCTCTCGCCCTGGGTCTGCCTCCTTCCCCGCCATCTGCAAGAAGTGACTCCTAGGTCTCTTTGGTCCCCGGCTGATGCCCCTTCAAGGAGGCGCCTGTCCAGTGGTAGCCTGCAGACCCTGACTTCAGCCCCAGTCTAAGGAGAGAGGAGTCCTAGAGCAGAGACTTGCTCTAAACGTCTTTCTGCATCTCTGTTCATGGGACTTTATTCCCAGAAGCCTCCCTGAGGACAGAGGGCACCAGAGGAATAGAATCTGCCCAGCAACATGCCCAGAAACACCCGTGCAGCCCCAGGCTGGCTGCAACAGGAGGTATTTCAATGAGACCTCAGGATGAACTTCCAGCCTGGGTCACATGACCTGCCATCCGCATCCAGTGCTTATTAGCAGTGAATGCATGGCACTGTCCTCCGATGCAGAGCTGGAGCCTGGGGTGCTACAGCCACCCCTGGACCCCCCCAGGTGCAACAGTGTCTGAGACTGGGCTGGGCCAGGTGGGAGGCAAGGGAGAGGGCAGGGGCCTGGACCTCCACTCAGACCCCTTGCAGGGGCACAAAAGGAGTTTCCCCCACCTGCAGCACCCCACCCCCACCCCAGGCTGCACAGCAAGAGCACTGCCACTGCGGAGCCACGCTGCCTCCTCCACCCGCTCCTCCATCCCACGGCGTCCCCGCCCCCCATCATGCAGCACGAGGGCCCTTTCTGCCCCTAGCAGAGGCCGGTACACCCCGGAGCAGGGAGTCGGAGGCAGATTCTCCCGGACGGTGTGACCTGGTGGGGGCTGGGCCTATTGTCACCCTCTCCCCTCCAGGCCAGACTCTCAGGTACCCCCACCTGGCCCGCTCTGCATCCCCGGCCGGGCAGCAGGGCCTTCCGAGGTGGCTGCAGCAGCCTGGCTGTGCCAGCCCCTCCCCCCGCGCCAAGGCGGCCTCTGCACCAGGCGGAAGGACGCGGGGGCTTCATCCCGCAGGGCCGGTTGGGCACCCCGGGGTGGGGGCTCGGGGCGGCCTGGACATTCGGGAGGATGGATCTACAGCCTTCCCCCCGACAGCGGGCGGCCCCTTCCGGGGTCTCCCAGGCCAGAGGCCGCCGCGTCCCTCCCACGGCCCAGGCTCCGCACCTCCCGGGTCGGCTCAGGGCCGGGGTCCGCCCGCTCCGGTTCTGCCCCCCGCGGGGGAGCCGTTCGGGGCGTCGAGGACTCTCGCGGGGGCTCGCACGGATCCGTGCTGGATCGCAAGTGGCCCTGGAGGGTCCCTGATGTGCGTCCTCTGCCCTCCCCAACCGGAGAGGGAGCTGCGGGGAGAAGGGCGGCAGCGCGGCAGGCTGGCGTGGGCTGGGCCGGGGTACGCCGGGCGCTGCGGGGGCGGGGAAGGGCCTCGCTGTCCCGGGCGCCTCCGGGGCCACCGCCTCGTTCTCCCGGGCGCCCGCCGGGTGCAGCCGCCCCCAGCGCCCCTGGGCCAGGCTGGTGAACCCCAACCCGGTCCCCGCCGGCGCCCGCCCCGCCCCGCCGGCGCCTCAGCTCACCTCGCTGGCGCTCGCCTCGGGGGCGCTCCGGGGGCCCGCGCCGCGCTCAGGGCGCCCGCTCGGCTGCGCCGTCCATGGGCCCGGCGGGGGCCCGCGCAGCCGGGGCAGGGGCCGGGGAAGCGCGCGGGCCGCGTCGCCGTCGCCGCCGCCGCCGCCGCCGCCGCCAACGCCGCGGGGAGCGCTCGCTCGGGCCGGGGCGCGCGCACTGCGGGCGGGCACGCGCGCTCACGGCGCGCATCCCAGCCCCGCGGCTCGGCGGGCGCGGCCGGGCGGTTCCGGCGCGGCTCGGGCTCGGGCTCCGGCGTCCGGCGTCCGGCGGGGCGGGGGGCGCCGGGGGGGCCGCGGAGCCGGCTGGGCCGCCGCGCTCGGCCGCGAGTGACAGGCCCGGGGCGGAGGGCGGGGCGGCCGGCGGGGATGAGGTCATGCCGAGCGAAAAAGCCCCTGACGTCACCTGTAGCCAATCAGCGCGCGCGGCTCGGGGGCAGGTGACGTCAGCGGAGCCCGGGCTCGGGGTGAGGACAGGAGGCGGCGGCCGCGGGGGGGGTGCGGGTCGGGTCTCGCCGCCGCCGCCGCCTTCCTCCTTCCGCGCTCACCCCGGGACCGGCTCTTAAAGGGGCCACACGGCGCCCGGGCCCGGTGCGCACGGACCCCGCCTCCAAGAAGCCCTCCCGGCCCCGCGTTCTGCGTTCCCCCGGGACCCCCGCTGCGTCGCACAGACCCCGGGCAGTCCCGCCGAGCGGCCCCGGGCGCGAAGTCCTCTCTCCGGCCCGCTCCCCACTCCGCCCAGCCTTTGTTGGCGCGGGGCCGCCGCCGGGAGCCCTCCCCAGACCCACGCCGTCGCCCCTCGCGTCTCGGGCGCACGTTTTACCTGCAGCGGCTGCGCTCGCCCCGCTGCGACCCCCGCAGGATGGAGCCGGAGCCCCCTGGACTCGGGCGGACCCGGGACGCTGTGATCACCGGCGAGCCGCCCGCCTCGGGCCACACATCCACGAACTCGGGGGGGGGCTCCCCAGGACGACGCTGCCCCCCTAGGACACCCGGCCCTCCCGCTTCCGTGGAAAGCCGCCCCGACGACCCCCGTGCGAGCTGCTGAGTGGCCGCCCCCCGCCGACCGCTGTGGGAACAGCTCCGCGCGCCCAGCGGGGACGCAGCGAGTCCGGGGCAGGAAGAACGCGCGGGTAATTGCACCTTGGTAGGTGCTGGGCGGGAGCGACGGGGTCAGACTCACGCTGGATGGGGAGGGCGGGCGGAGGCCTCGCTGTCCCGGAGGAAAGGGACAAAGACCCCTGCCCGGGAGCCAAAGAGCCTGGGAGCGTTTGAAGGTAATGATTTTTTTTTTGGGGGGGTGACCAGACACCCCAGACATCTCTAAAAGGCCCCCTTCCCGCTGCCGGGTGGAGAGGGAGCGTGCAGGTGGTCTGCCTTCTGCCTGGACCTCCCAGGGTCGCCTAGGGGCTGTGAGAGAGGCCTCGGCCGCTGGTTGAAGGGCCACAGAAAATGAAGCCGGCGCGACGACCGCAGAACTTTCGGTGGGCACCCAGGACCCCAGAGCTCGGGATGCGAAGGCGATTCAGACTGGGGGTGGGGAGGATTGTGGGCAGAAGCGGGTGCTGAGCGGGGCTCCGGGTCCCCCGTTTCCATACTCTGTCTCCCTGCTGGCCTCAGAGCTGAGCACACAGCTGGCGATTAATAAGTGCTTACAGCTCCCTCCCTGGCTAGCCTGAGGGGACCGGGGAGGCAGTTGCCCATGTGGGATGAGGGTGGCGGTGGCGTGCGTTCCCGGCGCAGAGTTGGCACACAGGACAAACAAATGCCTTGGCGGGCGTGGGGCTGTCCCGGAAGGAAGCCCTGGGAGCCCAGGGGTGATTGGGGTTGGGGCTGCGCCCCAAAGCGGAGGGCCCTGCAAGAAGGGAGGCCCTGGCTGGAGAGGACCCTGGGGCTGGAGCTGCCGGACCCCTACGCGGGTCCTGGTGAGTGGGGGTGAGGGATGCAGGCTTGCTGGGTTTGAAAAGTGGGGGAGGCTTGGCCCTGGGAGGGAGCAGGACGATTCAGGCTGAGACCAGGAGGGGGCCAGGTGGCCACAGGGGGCGAATGAGGCCCCTGAGGAGGTAGTCGCCGGCTTGGAAGGGCTTGGGACCCCATGCGTGGAGGTTGTCGGTTAGATAGAGGGGCTGTCTTTTGGGGGAAAGCCTCACCTGGCTCGCTTCCCCTGCAAGGCCTAGGTGAGCGTAATGGGGAAGGGACCGGCGAGTCTGCTGCCCAGCTGGGATGTGGCTCGCATCTGCCTGTGGCCTGGGAGTGCCCATTGTCCCCTAAGAGCTCTGGTTATACCCTGGGCAGCTCCTGGCCAGGCTGGAGCAGACAGGCAGCAACCTTGAGCCCCTCCTGGAGGCTCCCAGGGGGTGGCTTGGCGGGGATCGCAGCTTTCCCTGGAGGGCCTGGGCTGTCCCTGGGGAGGAGAGGGCCCTTGGGCGCCCTTGTTATAATCCTCGCGGTCATTTTCGTGCAAATAAGCAGTGAGAGCCTAAGATTCTGCCCCCAACCAGGGTGGAGGGCTGGGGAGGTGGCGCTGGAGAGGACTGTTGGTGGCTTTTCTGCAGCCCCGCTGCTTGGATCCTCGTGCCCTTTGCACCCAGCACGGGCCGGCGGGCTGGGCGCGTGCCTGGGGTGGGCGCAGGGGCCTGCGTGCCCCGATTGGCTCAGCTCAGTTCAGCTCGGCTCGGCTTAGCTCGGCTGCCGCACCGACTACCAGCACAGGTGTGGACGTGGGTGGTAGGCATGACTCAGGGAGGGGGCTGCGGTGTCAGTCCCGACCCGGGCCTGTAGACACCACCTCAGGTCTCTGGGGCTAGGGAGGCCCCTGCGAGGGGCCAGGAAGGCGCCAAGGCCGCGGCGAGGGTCGTGGCGGGGCCCAGCAGCCTCGCGCGGGACGCGCGCTCGGGGCCAGACGGGTGGGGTCTGAGCGGCTCCAGCCCGGCGGTTCGCGCGCGCCCTCTGCCGTCCGCAGGCTCGCCGCCAGGAGGACACCCAAGGTCGTTTCCTGAAGCATCCTTACCGTGCGGAAGGAGCGGCGGGGCTCACTTTCTCGCTGATACGCGTGGAATTGTTTCGACTAATCATATATAGCAAACCTCCATGCCACGGTTTTCCCAACCTTTTTAAAGTCAAGACATAGTTAACTCAATAAAATGCCCATCCCAGCTGTTCAAGTAGGCTTCTTTAAAAACCTTATTTTTTAGGCCGGGCGCGGTGGCTCACGCCTGTAATCCCAGCACTTTGGGAGGCCGAGGCGGGCGGATCACGAGGTCAAGAGATCGAGACTATCTTGGCCAACATGGTGAAACCCCGTCTTAAAAAAAAAACCTTATTTTTTTATTGTGGTAAAATACAATAGCATACGATAACATGCCATGTACCACGTGAACTATTTTCAAGTGAATTTCTCAGCATTACGTACATTCACATCGCTGTGTAAGCATCACCACTACCCAGGTCTGACGCTCTTCATCTTGCAAACTTGGAACTCTGTGCTTATTGGACACCGGCTTCTCAACCCCCCTCCGTAGCCCTTGGCACCGTTATTCAAGTAAATGGCGTTCTTGTCTCCCAGGCCGGAATGCAATGGCGCGATCTCAGCTCACTGCAACTTCCATCTCCAGGGTCAAGCGATTCTTCTGCCTCAGCCTCCTGAGTAGCTGGAATTACAGGCACATGACAGCATGCCCAGCTAAATTTTGTATTTTTAGTAGAGATGGAGTTTTGCCATGTTGGTTAGGCTGGTCTTGAACTCCTGACCTCAAGTGATTCTCCCACCTCGGCCTTCCAAAGTGCTCGGATTACAGGCATGAGCCACCACGCCTGGCCAGTAGATGGGTTTTGACAACTGTATATATAGTTTTATGACCACCATAATGAGACCTAGAAACTTTATTACTCAAGGAATTTCCTTGGTGCCCCATCCTCACCCTCTGACGTGTCACCATCAGTTACTGCTGTCTGTTCGTATGCTTTGTAGAAATGGAAACATACAGTGAGTAGACTTTGCCCCGGCATCTTTCACTCAAGGAAATACTTTTTTTTTTTTTTTTCCAGACAGAGTCTCTCTGTCGCCCAGGCTGGAGTGCAGTGATGTGATCTTGGCTCACTGCAACCTCCGTCTCCTGGCTTCAAGCGATTCTGCAGCCTCAGCCTCCCGAGTAGCTGGGATTACAGGTGCCCACCACTACACCCACCTAATTTTTGTATTTTTTAGTAGTGATGGGGTTTCATCACGTTGGGCAGGCTGGTCTCGAACTCCTGACCTCAAGTGATCCGCCTGCCTCAGCCTCCCAAAGTGCTGGGATTACAGGCGTGAGCCACCGTGCCCGGCCTTAAGGAAATACTTTTGAGATTCATCCACATTGCTGCTTTCCCACAACTTGATAATAACTATCTGTGTGGTACTGTATTTTATGGGTGTACAGCGATAGTTGAACCAATTATTTATTTTTTATATGTTAGGTTCGTTTCATATTTGGGCTATAAAAAACTGCAGTGGGTAGCATCCTATTATATATGCTTAAAAAAAAAAGGATACAGGGTCTCACTATTTTATCCAGGCTGGACTGAACTCCTCATGGGCTCAAGTGATCCTCCTGCTTCAGGCTCCCAAGTAGCTGGGATTACAGGCATGTGCCACCACACCCAACTCCTACATGTTTTTAACACACTTTTCAGATTATTTTTCTTTCTTTCCTCCCTCTCCCTCTCCCCTGTTTCCTCCCTTCCATCATTCCGTCCTTCCTGTCTCGCTTTTCTCTCTTGACAGGATCTCACTCTGTCACCCAGGCCGGAGTACACTGGTGGAAACATGGCCCACTGCAGTCTCAACCTCCTGAGCTCAAGGGATCCTCCCATCCCAGCCTCCTGAGTAGCTGGGTCTACAGAAGTGTGCCACCATGTCCAGCTAATTAAAAAAAATTTTTTTTGGCCAGGTCTAGTGGCCTGTATGCCTGCAATCCTAGCTACTTGGAATGCTGAGACACAAGAATCACTTGAACCCGGGAGGAGGTTTCAATGAGCTGAGATAGTGTCACTGCACTCCAGCTTGGGGGACAGAGCGAGACTCCATCTCAAAAAAAAATTATTTTTTATTTTTATTTTTATTTTTTACACAAATCAAAAGGATTTTCCCAGCACAATTTTTTTTTTTTTTTTTTTTTTTTTTGTAGAGATGAGGTCTTGCTACGTCACTAAGGCTGATCTTAAACTCCTGGGCCCGAGCAGTCCTCCTGTCTCGGCCTTCCAAAATGCTGGGATTACAGGATTATTTTCTTCCCTGGTTTTTTTTGAGATGGAGTTTTACTCTTGTAGCCCAGGCTGGAGTGCACTGGTACAATATTGGCTCACTGCAACCTCTGCCTCCCGGGTTCAAGTGATTCTCCAGCCTCAGCCTCCCGAGTAGCTGGGATTATAAGCATGTGCTAACATGTCCAGCTAATTTTTGTATTTTTAGTAGAGATGGGGTTTTGCCATGTTGACCAGGCTGGTCTCGAACTCCTAACCTCAGATGATCTGCCCTCCTTGGCCGCCCAAAATGCTGGGATGACAAGCGTGAGCCACTGCACTCAGCCTCTCGTTTTTTATTATTACATTTTAAAAAGTTAAATGTGCACAGAGAGAAATATAACAAATATCTACCTGCTAGACTAAGCAATCTCAGCATTTTTCCGTTTTTGCTTTAGGTGAAAGAAACAGCAGTGTGGAAGCAGGTGAAACCGCTGTCCCACCCCCTCCCCTCTTGCCAGAGGCGGCCGCTGCCGAGGTTGGTGGAGGTTTTCCCAGTGCTGTCTTCCTAGCTTTGCTGCTTATATGAGTCCCCAGGTACAACAGGTAGCTTTATTTTGTGTGTGTTCAGCTGTTCACATATGAGTATCATAGGGCAGCTGTGCTTTTTCCATCTGATTTTTCTTCACCATCCAGCCTGCTTATTTTTTCATGCAAATGAACCGAGTTCTTTTGTTTTAGCTGCCCTGTGGGTTTCTGCTGTGTGAACAGACTGTTTAGCCTGGATGGTTATCATTAGGTTTGCAGTTTTGGCTCCATGAAGCTGTGCTGCAGTGAACATGCTGGTAGCTGTCTTCCAGCCCCCCACCCCCCGCCCCTGACCGGCAGCTTCAGTATTGCATGGGACGGTGTCAGGTATACAGAATCTTGACCCCGACCCAACCCCAAGCCTGCTGAGCCAGAACCTGGTTTTCGTTTTTTCGTTTTGAGACAGGGTCTTGCTCTGCAGCCCGGGCTGGAGTGCAGTGACGTGAACTTGGCTCACTGCAACCTCCACATCCCAGGGCACGTGCCACCATGTAGTTTTTGTAGTTTTCGGTAGAGACAGGGTCTTGCCATGTTGCCTAGGCTGGTCTGGACTCCTGAAATCAAACGATCCTCCCACCTTGGCCTCCCAAAGTGCCGGGATTATAGGCGTGTGCCACCACGCCTGGCTTCAGAACCTGTGTGTTAACAGGTGCAGGAGATCTGTAGGCACATTCCAGGGTTTTTTTGTGTGGTTTTTTTGTGTTTTTTTTTTTAGACAGAGTCTCGTTTTGTCGCCAGGCGCCAGGCTGGAGTGCAGTGGCACGATCTCGGCTCACTGCAACCTCCACCTCCCGGGTTCAAGCAATTCTCCTGCCTCGGCCTCCCGAGTAGCTGGGACTACAGGCGTGCGCCACCACGCCCGGCTAATTTTTGTATTTTTTTTAGTAGAGATGGGGTTTCACCATGTTGGCCAGGATGGTCTTGATCTCTTGACCTTGTGATCTGCCTGGCTTGGGCTCCCAAAGTGCTGGGTTTACAGGCATTCGCCACCACACCCAGCCTTTTTTTTTTTTTTTTTTTTTTTTAGGACAGAGTCTCGCCCTATTGCCCAGGCTGGAGTGCAATGGTGCGATCTTGGCTCACTGCAACCTCTGCCTCCCAGGTTCAAGCAATTCTCCTGCCTTCCTGAGTAGCTGGGATTACAGGTGCATGCCATCATGCCTGGCTAATTTTTTTGTATTTTTAGTAGAGGTGGGGTTTCACCATATTGGCCAGGCTGGTCTTGAACTCCTGACCTCAGGTGATCTGCCCGCCTCGGCCTCCCAAAGTGCTAAGATTACAGGTGTGAGCACCGGGCCTAGCCACATCTCAGTTTTTTTGTTGTCCTTTTTGCACCCTTTTATTTCACTTTAAGAAGTATTGTATGGTAAAATGGACTCATTCATGGCATTAAAAAAATTGTGGTAAAATACACATAACATAAAACAGTCATCTTAACCATTTTTAAGTGTGCGGCTTGTGGCCTTAAGTACATTCACATCGTTGTGTGACTATCAGCACCTAGAATTTTCTCATCTTCCCGAACTGAAGCTCCATTCCCGTTAAACATGCACTCCCCATTCTCCTCCCAGCCCCTGGCAAACCCCGTTCTGCTTTTTGTCCATAACTTTGCCTACTCTGGGAACTTCTTATCTGCGGCATCGTGGCACTCGCCCCTCTTCAGCCGGCTTGTTTCACCCAGCGTGGGTTCTGCAGGTCAGCCGTGCTGGAGTGTGGCTCAGAACGCCCCTCCTTTTTAGGCTGAGTCATATTCCACTGCATGGATGGACCCCATTTTGTGGGTCCATTCATCTTTCAGTGGACACTGGGTTGTGTCCAGCTTTTGGCTCTGGGGAATAAGGCTGCCGTGGGCATGGGTGTACGTGGATCCATTTGAGCCCTGCTTTCCATTCTGCTGGGTGTGTACGCAGGATTGGAATCACTGGGTCCTACACCAATTCTCTGTTCAGCTGTTGAGGAGCCACCGAACTGTTTTCCACAGCAGCGGCACCAAGTCCCAGTCCCACCACCAACACGGAAGCATTCCAATTTCTTGACTTCTTTGCCAGAAGGACTTTTTGGGGTGTGCGGTTCTGTGAATTTTCACACACATGTGGATTCACATACCATCATCACCATCAGGATACGGGGCAGCTCTGTCTCCTGGGAAACCTCCCTCAAGCTGCCTTAGAGTCATGCCTTCCTTCCTCCCTTCCCCACCGCCCAGGGAAACGGGTCTGGTCTCCACCTTGATCTGTAGCCTTGGGGCCTGGTGCGGTGGCTCACGTCTGTCCTCCCAGCACTTTGGGAGGCTGAGGCCGATGATTGCCTGAGCTCAGGAATTTGAGACCACCCTGGGCAACGTGGTGAAACCCCATCTCTACTAAAACACAAAAAATTAGGCTGGCATGGTGGCGTGCACCTGTAGGCCCAGCTACTCGGTGGGGCGAGGCGCTAGAATTGCTTGAGCCCAGGAGGTAGAGGTTGCAGTGAGCCGAGATTGTGCCACTGCACTT
The DNA here is from genome assembly GCA_963573385.1 of Cacajao melanocephalus. NCBI lineage: Eukaryota > Metazoa > Chordata > Mammalia > Primates > Pitheciidae > Cacajao > Cacajao melanocephalus. The sequence goes on along the minus strand of CAUYLG010011316.1, from coordinate 7,992 downwards.
CAGCCTGGGCTACAGAGTGACACTCCATCTCAAAAAACAAATCTGTTCTTTCAGGAACATTCTGGGGATGGGGTGGCACAGCATGCAAGCTTCTGCAGGGCAGCGCTTTTGAGATTCACCCAGGTTGCTGTGGGGGTCAGCAGTCTGTGCCGTTTTAGTCCGAGCCGTGTTTTGTTGTGGGGTGTACCCTATTTCTGCATTCACTCACTGCGGGATATTTGCCTTGTTTTCAGTTTTTGGAGACTGCCAGTAAAGCCACAATAAATGTCCACGAATACACAGTTTTCATTTATCCAGGGCAGATGCCTAGGAGGGGGCCTGCTGCTGCATGGAAGGTGTAGATTTCCTTTAGAAGAAACTGCCGGACTGTCTTCCAGAGTGGCCATGCCATCTGCACTGCAACCTGGGAGAAACATGGTCACCACAATCTTGGGGCAGATTTGTCTGAGGAATGTGGGTCTGAGAAGTGGGGTTGCCAGGTGGCAGGTGTTCCCACCTTCCATGTCCTCAGATATGGCTAAGTTGCCCCGACTGGGGAATTCGAACACACACCCCGCCAGCAGGCTAGGAGAACTCCATTTAAAACCCTTGCCAGGGCCGGGTATGGTGGCTCACACCTGTAAGCCCAGCACTTTGGGAGGCTGAGGCAGGTGGATCACGTGAGGTCAGGGGTTTGACACCAGCCTGGCCAACGTGGTGAAACCCTGTCTCTACCAAAAAATACAAAAATTAGCTGGGCATGGTCCAGTGCCTATAATCCCAGCCACCGGGGAGGCTGAGGCAGGAGAATCGCTTGAACCTGGGAGACGGAGGTTGCTGTGAGCTGTGATTATGCCATTGCTCTCCAGGTTGGGAGATGAGCAAAACTGTCTCAAAAGAATAATAAAGTAAAATAAAACCCTTGCCAACACGTGGGATTTTAGGCATTTTGATTGCAGTCGCATTTGCTTAATAGATGGATGAGGAGGACACTGGAGTGTCTTCTCACGTAGGCTACACATTTAGTTTGAAGACGTCCTTCTATATTGCTTTGTTTGTTTGTTTGAGACGGAGTCTCACTCTGTCGCCCAGGCTGGAGTGCAGTGGCGCGATCTCGGCTCACTGCAACCTCCGCCTCCCTGGTTCAAGCAATTCTCCTGCTTTAGCTGCCTGACTCGGGAGTAGTGACGGTGTTTCACCATCTTTGCCAGGCTGGCCTTGAACTCCTGACTTCATGATCCACCTGCCTCAGCCTCCCAAAGTGCTGGGATTACAGGTGTGAGCCACCACGCCCGGCCATATTGCTTTATGTCTTCCTATTGCATATATTACTCCTGAGCGTATGGTTTCGATTGCTTTGTGAAAGGCTTCTTATAAAAACCACGATTTCTGCTGTGCTGTTATTTGTCATGGGCAGGCTGTCGATCACCCTCTCTGACGTCTCACTCCTTCCTCCAGGCGGCCACCAGTAGCTCTACTCCTTCCCAGGTAGACGGCCGCATCGTCGGTGACTGCACGTTCGTGTCTTTCCAGACCTCACGTTGCTCATTTCCTTGTGTGTTGCATGGGCTGGGATCACCATGGTGCTGAGTGGATGTGGTGACAGTGGGAACCTCAGCCTCCATTTCCCAGAAAGTAGCCAGATGCAAAGCTCAGCGCACACATTTTCTGGAAGGGTGAATCGTAGGGATGCGTGCATGGGGGAGGAACGCACCGAGCCAGGGAGGAGGTGACGCGCAGGCCAGGCTGCATCTCACTCAGCTGCTGTGACTTTTTTTGAAGTTGGAGCTGGCCGCGTCTGCACACTCCCTCCCGTGAGACCTTGCAGCGATGCTCAGTTCAGAACAGTCCACAGGGAGGAGGAGGGGAGAAGAGTTTCTCTGCAAGCCCTTCCTGTGTTCTGCTCTCGTAGGTTGGAGTTACCCTCCTGGGGAGTTAATATCCCTGCACCTTTGGGTGGTGTTACTGGCCCCTCTGGGCAGCCGCTGGGCAGACTGGAGCATCTGAGGGTTTGGGGAGACTGGAGCAGAATGCAGAAGCTTCTGGAGCTCCCATTCCTGCAGGAATGTGATGGTCAAATCACAGGCTGGTCCTCCCTGGGCAGCAAGGCAAGGGACCAGGGCTGGAGCGGGCAGGACCAAGCAGCTGAGACACAGGTGAGCGGGGTCTGTGCAGTTCTTGACTTCAAAGGGAATATTCTAGAGCTTCCCAGCATGAACAAGTTGCTCTCCAGGCCTGGCCCCAAAGCTGTCATCTGGGTGGCTTGCTCCAGCCTGCGTGCAAACAGCCATGGATGTCTGCAGCCTCCGTCACCCCTGCATCAGGGAGTCACCCCCCAGCCTCCTGCTAACGCCGTTTCTCCCAAAGGCTATCAGATCGGGACACAGGGGTGCAGGCAGCGCAGTGGGGCTGCCCAGGGGGAGTTGGTTCCCCTGCTCCACAAGGGTCTGGCACCGTTGAGGCGCTTTTGGTCTAGGCCACTAAGTGGCCACTGGCCACCTCCCAGAGCCACATGGGAGCTGAATGCTGAATGACTCAGGTGCTTGCCCTGCTGATCTCATCTTTGGGGGCCCTGGTCAGCAGCACCTCCACAGTGGCGTGCTGCGCCCCTCGGGGAGCGGCTGTCATTCCCATGTTGGTGTTGTCTGGCATTGTAGAGACTGGTTTTGGGGGACTCTGTCTTCATCCAGGGTGTCTTTAGACCCCAGCTTGTTATGGCCTCTGGCTCAGGACCTCTGGGCACCAAGAAGGGAGGGAGTAGCGTCCTCTTCCTTGAGGACGCAGGTCCTGACGGCACTCAGCCTTTCTCTGGGTGAGGGGACCATTCTCTAGCTCTCAGTGTGTCCCGCCATGGCCAGAGGGGAACAGTCACGCCCGCAGGCTTGGGACAGCTCTCCCCACGGCTCATGGCAGTCCCTGGGTTCTGTCAGCCCCAGGAGCGGCTCCCAGCCCAGGCCATACCAGGGCTGTCGAAGCAGAAGTCCACACAGCAAGGCTGCAGAGCCGGATAGAGTGCAGAGGGTGCAGGAACCACCTGGCTGTGCCCCAACCCTGGGGCATGACGCGGTCGCCCCTGCCCTGGCGCCTGGACCATCGCCGCCCTGCGTGTGGACTCGGGTGGCAGGGCCCCTTTTCTCCCCACCCTCCAGGTCTCCATCCATGGGGTCCCCAAGGCCCTGGCTTCTTGCCATGTGCTGACCCCTCTGTGACCCAGTCAGCTGCGGGTTTTCCCTGCAGGTTGGGGTTCAAGCTGGGACCTTGAACATTCCCAGGCTCTGAGAAAGGTGTTGCCCAAAACGTTCAAAGTGCAAACACGTTGCTCACCACGTGGAAACTAGCCCTGCACTGAGACCAATTACTTACGTCTCAAATGAGCTCGGAGCCGCCGCCTCGCCGTGGACGCACCTGGGAGGCATCCCCTTCTCCTGCTGTCCGTCTCCAGAAGCTGCCGTGTCTGCGTGTAAGTCCCCAGTGGGGGCTGGATGGGTCACCCTGCTTTTGGGGTGACTCCAGCTGTGGGGTCAGTGGGACAGAGCAGCGTCTTGGGGCTCTGTGTGGGGTTACATTGCCATCGGGGTGGCCCTGTTGGTGGTGGTTGGGACAGGGCACAGTTGTGCTTTCCCTGTGGGGCCGGGATTCTCCTGCTCTTCCCCATAGGACAGCGGTGACCATGGCCCTACTGGGCTGCGTGTGTAGCCCACACCTGTCACTCAGCCTCTAACCGTGGACTCAGCCAACCTGAATGCCAGGAGCACAGGGGTGGAGGGGCCATTATTCCCCCAGCACCCGCAGCCACAGCGTGGTGAGGGCATTCTCTACGGGTTCTCAGGGAGCTTCAGTCTGTGCTGTTAGGTCAGCTGTGTTTCTCTCTCTTGCTCGTCTTTTGAAGTGCTTTTCCTCCGTTTACTGAGATGAGGATGCATTTTTCCTCCTTTGTTCTATGAATGTGGTAAAGTGCACGGGTTGGATTTTGAATGTATAATCAGTCTTTCATCCCTGCTCATGATAGATTTGCTGAATTTTGTTAGATTTTTACGTTTGCTCATGAACTATTTGGCAAATACATTTTCTTTCTTTTTTTCTGAGATGGAGTCTCACTCTGTTGTCCAGACTGGAGTGCCGTGGCACGATCTTGGCTCAGCTCACTGCAACCTCAGCCTCCTGGGTTCAAGTGATTCTCCTGCCTCAGCCTCCTGAGTAGCTGGGATTACAGGTGCACGCCACCATGCCCGGCTAATTTTTGTATTTTTAGTGGAGTCCAGGTTTCACCATGTTGGCCAGGCTGGTCTCAAACTCCTGACTTCAAGTGATCCTCCTGCTTCGGCCTCCCAAAGTGCGGGGATTACAGGCGTGAGCTACCACACCTGGCCACATTTTCTTTCTGGCTGTTTCTTTGTCTAGTTTTGCTACCAAGAGGGTGCTAATCTCATGAAGTCAATTGGGAAACATTTCTTTGTTGCTCTCTAGGAGAGTCTGCGAAAGGCTTGCATATTCATTTCCAATTGCTGCTGAAATAAATGACCACAGGTGCAGCCATTTCGTGTTTAAAACAACGCAAGTGTATTACTTTAAGATTCCAAAGGCCGGAAGTACAAAACAGGTCTTAATGGCCGGGTGTGCTGGTTCACACCTGTAATCCCAGCACTTTGGGGGACCAAGGCAGGTGGATGACAAGGTCAGGAGATCGAGACTAGCCTGGCCAACATGGTGAAACCCTATCTCTACTAAAAATACACAAATTAGCCAGGGCGTGGTAGCACACGTCTATAATCCCAGCTACTCAGGGGGCTGAGGCAGGAGAATTGCTTGAACCCAGAAGGCACAGGTTGCAGTGAGCCGAGATCGCACCACTGCACTCCAGCCTGGGTGACAAGAGTGAAACTCTGCCTCAAAAACAAAAAATCCAAAATGGGTCTTACAAGCTGCAATGAGGTGGTCAGGGAGTGGAAGTGGGCGCTCTAGGGGATGTGTTCCCTGTAGTCTCCAGCTGGGATGGTGCCTGCCCTGTGGCACATCCTCATCCTCTGAGCACTCCAGCCTCAGCGTCTGTCAGCATCTCTTTGACCCTCTTACCTCCATCTTATCCAGACTCTCATGATCACGTCACAGCCACCTGGATGATCCAGGTCCCCATCTCAGGGTCCCTAACCTTCATCGCATTGCAAAGTCCCTCTTGCCAGGGAAGGTAACAGGGAGGACTCAATCAGAAAGCTACAGCCACAGGTTCCAGGGATGAGGATGTAGACATTTTTGGGTGTCTGTTACTCTGTCTACCACAATCGGTATTATTTCTTCCTTAAGTGTCTGGAAGAATTCATATGTGAAGACATCTAGCCTGGTGCTTCCTTTGGTTTTCTTGTTTAATTTTTAATTTTTATTTTCAGATGGAGCCTCATTATGCTGCCCAGCCTGGTCTTTAACTCCTGGGCTCAAGCAGTCCCCCCATCTTGGCCTCCCAAAGTGCTGAGGTTACAGGTGTGAGCCACTGTGCCTGACTACGGGAAGGTTTTTAAAAAATTTTTTTGAGGCAGAGTCTTCCTCTTGTTGCCCAGGCTGGAGTGCAGTGTTACAATCTCGGCTCACTGCAGCCTCTGCCTCCTGGGTTCAAGCGATTCTCCTGCCTCAGCCTGGCTGGGATTACAGGTGCCCACTACCATACCCAGCTAATTTTTATATTTTTAGCAGAGACAGGGTTTTGTCACGTTGGCCAGGCTGGTCTCGAACTCCTGACCTCATAATCTGGCCACCTCAGCCTCCCAAAGTGCTGGGATTACAGGTGTGAGCCACTATGTTGGCTTGGGAAGGTTTTTAATTACAGGTTCAGTTTGTTTGATGGCTGTGGGACTGTTTACATTTCCTATTTCACCTTGTGGCAGTTGTGGTGAAGTTGTGTTTTTCAAGGAATTTGTCTGTTTTATCTAAATTTTCAAGTTATGCATGTAAATTTATTTTATCTCCTCACATCCCAAATAATCAAATGCCCTCTGAGCCTCATTCCCAAAATCTGCAGAACGAGGCCCAAGGTTGAGGACCGGGGGAAGGAGGGAGAGCCCAGCATTTTCCTCCCTGGGGGTGGGGACTGCTATGGGCTGAATGTTCGTCCCCGTAAGTTTGATGTGATGATATTGGGAGGGGAGGCCTCTGGGACATGATTATGTCGTGAGGGTGGAGCCTGGAATTAGTGAGCTTATAAAAGAGACCCCAGGCTGGGCGTGGTGGCTCACACCTGTAATCCCAGTACTTTGGGAAGCGGAGGTGGGTGGATCGCTTGTGGTCAGGAGTTCAAGGCCAGCCTGGCCAACCTGGTGAAACCCCATCTCTACTAAAAATACAGAAATTAGCCAGTCCTGGCGGTGCATGCCTGTAATCCCAGCTACTTGGGGGGCCGAGACAGGAGAATCACTTGAGCCTGGGTGGCGGAGGTTGCAGTGAGCTGAGATGGCACCACTGCACTTTAGCCAGGGTGACAGAGCAAGACTATCTCAAACAAAACAAAAACTCAGAGACCTCCCTTGGCCCTCGCAAGACACAGATTTGCTGGCATCTTTATTTGTTTTTAGACAGTGTCTCGCTCTGTCACCCATGCTCCAGTACAGTGGCATGATCACCATTTGCTGCGGCCTCAACCTCCCGGCTCAAGTGATCCTCCCACCTCGGCCTCCAGAGTAGCTGGGACCCCAGGTGCGTGCTGCCACACCTGGCTAATTTTTTCTATTTTTTGTAGAGACAGGATCTTGCTTTGTTGCCCCGACTGGACTCAAACTCCTGGCTTTGTGATCCTCATACCTCTGCCTCCCAAAGTGCTGAGGATACAAGTGTGAGCCTTGCTGGCATCTTTAATTCAGACTGCCAGCTTCCAGAACCCTGAGAAATACACTTCAGCTGCACATACCAGGCCATGGTATTCTGTTACATCGGCCCAAAGAGAATAAAACCATGGGTTGAACAGGCCATGACGCCTCCCCCGTCCCAGTCATTGCTTTTGCCTGATCAAGGCAAGACATCCCCACCCTGGGCCAGATACCAAGAGGGTGTGGTAGAGGCTGCACGGCGAGGGGCAGAGCCAGGTGCCTGCTGGTGCTCCTGCCTGTGACTGCCACCGGGTGTCCAGGGCCCCTCCTGGCCAGGGTGCCACATCTGCAGCCCTGGTCCAGTTCAGGGCAGGTGTGTGGGGTTCCCAGGGGACACGGTGCAGCCACAGATGCCCCCCACCTGCCTCGAGAGGGAAATAAGCAGATAAATACACCAAGACAGCTGTGGGGTGCTGGGGCGAATGGTTTATTGGATGTTGACAGGACAGAGATCTGAACTCCTAGTGACTGCAGAGTGAGCGAGCACCCTGGGCTGTCCTGCAGGAGTGTCGGTGCTGGACGTGGTGCCAGCGGGCAGGGCTCGGGGACAGGCATGTGCTGCAGGCTGGGGGTGGGGTGGTCTCCAGATGCCTGGAAGGAGGCCTTGAAAGTTATTCTTCTTGGATACGGGGGCCCATGGCATTTCTTGGCAGGAGGTCAAAGAGAAGTCTTCATGCTTGGCAAGGCAGGAGGGTGGGAGGCAGGGCAGTGGCTGTGGAAGGAGAGTCTGGCTCACTGGGTGCCAGGAAAAGGAGGTAAAGGCTGGGCAGGAACACCTGGCTCCTGACCAGAGATGGCCATGGTCAGAGTCCTGCAAAGCCAGAAATCAGATCTTGCACTGGCAGCACATGGGGGCACAGCAGCTAGACTGGCAGCACGATGACCCACAGCCTGAGGAGCGACAGCAGGGCTTGCAGCAGCTGGACTGGCAGCAGCCACAAGAGCCACAGCCCCCCTTAGAGCCCCCACAGGAGCCGCAGCCCCCCTTGGAGCCCCCACAGGAGCCGCAGCCCCCCTTGGAGCCCCCACAGCCAGAGCCACAGCCCCCCTTGGAGCCCCCACAGGAGCCGCACCCCCCCGGGGTGCCGCCACACCCGGAGCCCCGCCCCCACGAGCAGCCCCCCCACGCCCACACGCCCCCCCCGGAGGCCCGGCCGCGGCC
>CAUYLG010011315.1:0-28377 GCA_963573385.1 Cacajao melanocephalus | reverse complement strand
AGTGGCGCGATCCCGGCTCACTGCAACTTCCGTTTTCCGGTTTCAAGCAATTCTCCTGCCTCAGCCTCCCGAGTAGCTGGGACTACAGGCACGCACCACCACGCCCGGCTAATTTTATGTACTTTTAGTAGAGACAGGGTTTCACCATGTTGGCCAGTATGGTCTCGATCTCTTGACCTCGTGATCCGCCCGCCTCGGCCTCCCAAAGTGCTGGGATTACAGGCTTGAGCCACCGAGCCCGGCCCCAAGGTTCCTCTTTTAATGAAGATAGTTGAGTTATAATTAACTAAAGTAATGTCCCACATTCAATTTGGAAGACAGAATATGTAAACTAATCTTAGGCAAGCCCTTGGCATCTATTAGGATACAGAAAAATTCCAGCTACTTACTAGGAAGAGTAATACACCATCTACTTATATATAAGTTATTAGTATGGCAAGTTAGAATAATGGTACCAAGAAATGTAGTAAAATAAAATGAAGCATCTTTCTGTAGCTAAAAGGTCTGAATAACACTTTTCCAAATCTATATGAAATAAGTATCAAGCAGGGCAACTCTCTTGTATCATTATTTTCCAATTTTTTTTTGTGTCCTACTTTTTCCTAAGATTTAGTCCACACAGAGAAGTCTTAAGAGATAGCCATTAAACATATAGCGTATTTATGTCATATGCCCTCACTGTCTGTGCATATGAGCTAACCTAAGCAGAATCCTATTTCCTACATCATCTTAAAGATCTACTGTCTATGATTAAGACTTATACATCAAACTGTTTTGATATGCTTAGGTTTATATCTTCTGACTATCATAATTAAAACAATATTAGGGTAAAGTCTACGGCCACAAATCAAAGTAAGGGAAACCAATACTTGCAGAAAAATCATCTTTGATCTTGGCTTCAACAAAGTGATCTGAGTACTTACAATAAAACATCAGACGACCTCCAAACTCAACACACACAGACACATACCCAATTCCCATACTAAAATTTTATTTGGAAATAAACTTTACCTTTTTAATTCAGAAAGCCTGGACTCAATAGTTTCCTGTTTTATTTGAACCTTCTGAGCACTACTTATAATTTTTGTTAAATCTTCCTGACGAATTTTGTTTTCTTCTGGTTTTGAAGATGAAACCTTTTTAAAAAGTAAATTTAGAAAATCAAAAAAACAGTAAACACCCATGATTGTAATTCAAAGGTTCCCTATAAGATGAGGTTTTCATAGCCTGTTGAGGAAGTAAGATCTGGTTCCAAAAGCCTGGGATGAAATTCAAGGGAAAGAATAAACTTCAGAGCTCAATAGGAGAGGAAGCAAGGAATAATCTACTTTAAACAAACAAAAAAAATTTAATGTGAAAAGTTTCTACAAGCAGGAATATCTCCAGGTCTTTTTTGCTCCCCTTCTGCCAAGCTCCCTGCAATTTCCCCCAAGCGTCTTTATTACTACATTGCACATTTAAATCTATGCAGTAATAGCTTCATACTAGGCCATTTTCTTTCATAGTCCACCCCTTTTAGATTTAGTAAAATATCTTATTTTAACAAAACACATTATGCATTAAAAAATGTATTACTGAATGCCTACAATGTGGGCATATTTATATTATTAGAAGAGACTTATTGTGGGCACTGGATATACAATAGCAAACTATAGAAGCAGCCCTCCAGGGAGTTGATATTCTAGCAGGAACTTACTTTTTTTTTTTTTAGATAACTTAGGAAAATATAAGAGATACAATTACTTAAAACTTTATTAGTCTAATTCATCCCAACAAGGAACAGTTGCGTATTTTTGTACATTCTCAGTTTCAACAGGTGAAATAAAAATCTTGGCTAAGTACACTACAGGTCAATACCATAATTAGCTCATGTTCACAGTAGCTCACCTTCCTTTTAATGTTCTCCAACAAGTCATCCTGTCCTTGTTTGAAGTAAGGATGCTGAAATTCTACAGGACCATCTCTTTCCTGCTTTACAATTCCAGAGTCAATATGTACCACTTTACGGAAACCATCTGAAAAAGTTTACAAATATAAATGACTAAAATAAACATGTCAAAATTTGGCAGTGCTTGTATGTGATATGTTTTTCTTTACCATTCTAATGAGGAAAGAACGGCTTAATCAGTAGCTGATAACAGCACTCAAATGAAAATAGTACTCCAAATAAACTGCTGTCCATACTCACACATATTCAGTTGCCTCACAAAGCTTGCCATGTTATTATGCTTGAAATATTTGGGAAGAATTTCTTTTGCAAATCGTTGCTCATCTAAGACCAGAAAACTCTGGCCATTCTGTGCGGAGAAAAAAAGAAAAGATCAATTAGTTAAGTTCCTATGACACATAGTGATATATTTATATACCCCAAAACTGTCTTGAGTAGTCCTTCCCTGATGCCTTCAGATCAACATTTTATTCTTGATAAAAGGAACAAAAAACAAATTGCAATTAAGTAGCAAATTGCAACTAAGCTTTTTGATGTCAACCTCAAAAGTTTAGGAATATATCTCAAAACAAGAGCCACATCACACTCTATGGTGAAATATTAGAAGAATTTCCATTAAAGCAGAAATCAGAAAAAGAAATACAACATGTAGCCAGCATAATTATTTAACATTGTTTTAAAACTAGTGCAATTAAGACCAAAAAAAAAAAAAAAGATTTTGAGAGGAAGTAGCAGTTTATAATTATCTGCAGTAGACATAATTGTATCTTTGTAAAATCAATTAAAAAATCCTTTATGAATTCAGTAAACTATCTGGTTACTAAATATTAAAAGTCACTAGTGTTTTTCTCTATAAAAAAACAAACAACTGAAAACACTACAAAAATAAAGTAATCAAAATAGCATGGTACTGGCATAAAGACAGACATATAGATCAATGAAATAAAATAGCCCAGAAATAAACCCTACCAAAGGATTTTTGACAAGAGTATCAGGATCATTCAATAGGAAAAGGACAGTCCTTTCAACAAATGGTGCTGGGAAAACTGGGTATCGACATGCAAACGAATGAAGCTAGACCCTTATGTGATACCATATATAAAAACTAACTTAAAATGAATAAAAGATCTAAACATAAGTGTTAAAGAATACTTAATAATATTAGAGCAAAAGCTTCATGACATTAGATTTGGCAATGGTTTCTTAAATGTAACACTAAAAGTATAGGTAACAAAAGCAAAAATAGAAAAAATGGAACCACATCAAATCTAAAAACTTTTATGAAAAGACTACCAACAGACTGAAAAGGCAAACATCAGAACGGGAAGAAGAAAGTGCAAATCATATATCTGATAAGGAGTTAATATCAAGAACACAGAACTCTTAAAATGAAAAAAAAATGAAAGACCAAAAAAAAAAAAAAAAAACAAACAAACCCAAACAACCCAATTAAAAAATGAGCAGAGGACATGAGTAGATATTTCTCCAAAGATATACAAACTGCCAATAAGCACATAAAAAAGATGGTCAGTAACACAAATCATTAGGGAAATAAAAATCAAAACTACGAGATACCACTTCACACTCATTAGAATGGTGATTATCCAAAATCCATAAAATAAGTGTTGGCAAGGATGTGAAGAAATTGGAATCTTAGTGCATTATTGGTGGGAATGTAAAATAGTGTGGCTGCTGTGGAAAACAATATGACAGTTCCTTTAAAAATTAAACAAATAATTACCACATAACATTCCTAAGTACATACTCAAAAAAAAAAAAAACCATAAAAGCAGCAACTTGAACAGATATTTGTACCTCATGTTCACAACAGCATTTTTCACAATAGGCAAAGGGTAGAAGTAACCTAAGTATCCATCAACACATGGTGAAATATATATGAATAAAATATGGTATAGACATGCAATGAAATATTATTTCACCTAAAAAAGGAAATTCTGACAAGTTACAACATGAAAAGAACCTTGAAAACATTATGCTGTGAAATAAGCCAGTCACAAAAGAACAAATACTATACAATTCCCCAATATGTAATTTCTATAACAGCCAATTTCATAGGGACAAACAGTAGAATGGTGGCTGTCAGGGGCTGGTGGGAGGAAGAGCTGGAAGTTATTGTAAAATAGGTATAAAGTTTCAGTGTGGAAAGATAAAAATTGTTCTGGAGATGGTTGGTGGTGATCGTTGCCTAACAATGTGAATCTAACTTAATGCCACTGAACTGTACACTTAAAACGGTTAATTTTATGTTATGTATATTTTACCATAATTTAAAAAAATTACAAACTAAAATGAAATAAAAAATCTCAGTGACAATAGAAAAATGTTAAGTATCTAAAAATAAAATTTAAAAATATACAGAAATTTTAAAAATATTAAAACTACAGAAATATAAAAGGAAGACAAATGCAGTATTGTAAAGGTGTCAATTCTCTCTAACAAATACATTAAATTCTCTCTTAATTAAAACAATGATTTGTGGAGTAAAGATGAATTGATGCTATCATAACCAAATATTAGATACTTATGTTCATTTGTAAAAATAACTACATAACAACCGGCAAGAAAATATTGAGAACAATGGAAAGGTATATTTTAACCCTACCCAATATAGATTATAAAATTATACTGTTAACATTTTAGAACAAAAGAAGATGTAATTAAAAAGATGAATAGACTGACTAGAGATGATAAGATGAAGCAGCATATCTATTTGAGAATTTACCAGGTAATAAGTCAAGATGGCATTCAAATGGAGGGGATAATCAGAACAGAAAAGGATTAAGAAATTTTCCATTTGGGATGAAAAACAGCTCATTACCATCTCATTCTATACAACCAAGCTTTTGGAGACATGACATAATAAACCCAGAAGACATATAGATAAAATATAAATTTATCCATGGAGACTGCTAGCTTCCTACTCTGTCTCTACTTTCTACTTTCTTCCTAATAGAAACACAATTTTTATCAAAAACACACTGTGAAATTTAGAAGAGGCTCATACTCATAATTGAAGAAATGTACAGCAAAACAAATAATGATTTTCCCTTATTAGATTAATTTTAAAACCCTTGACAATATCCAATATTGGCAACTAGATAATTATCAAAATTAAAATGCATACATCTTTTCCTATCTTAAAAGAACTTTCCCTCTTACACCTTACTTATTTTTCAATCTACCGATTTATCTTTTCCTTAACTGAAAAACTTAACAAGCATACATTTTAAACCCCCCTGCTCCAACGCAGGACCATCCACTCACTCTCACTAAACACTGGTTTTGGTTCCCTCACTCTACTGAAACCAGATTTCTAAAATGTCAAATGTCAAATTCAATGCCCTCTTTTCAGTCTTGATCTTCCTACACTTCTCTATGGCATTTCATTTGGTACAACTAACAATCCCCTCCTTAAATGTTCTATTCTCTGGACTTTTATGCTAAACGCTATTGAGTCTTTTACCTCTCATATTTCCTTTCAATTTTCTTCCACCTATCAAATAAGAGGTAGCTATGTTTTCCAGGTTTTTTATCCTTGATCATGGCACCGTTAATATTCTTTCCTTCGACAATATCATCCACAGTAGTGTATCTTATTACTGACTTTATATGAGGATAAACACATCCACACTTCTGTCCCTGATCATCTCAAATTGCACACTTCAATTTACAATTAACATTTTTTACACTACGTTCTTTAACTCAGTATGTTCTCAACCCATGTCTATTTCAAACCCATTTCCTGTTTCCCCCAAAGTCAATTTTTCCTTGTGTCTTCCATTCTAGCAAGTCCCTTCCTGTTGCCCATCTACATTTGATAAAAAAATAAATAAATAAAAGAAAAAAGCTAAGTTAAAAATTCTCAATTCTAACTGCTATTAAGGGGGAAATACTAAAAACACTCCCTTTAAAAATTAAGAACAAAGCAGGAATCCCATGATCATTGCTTCTATTCACTCTTAGTTATGGCCAAAAGGAAAACTGAAGCATAAAGGTCTGAAAGGAAGAAAACGAATGTCAATCACAGATACTATGGTTGTACTCAGAAAACTGAAATCGGTAAAACAATTTTCTCACTGGTTTATTACCAATATACAAAAATTACTTGTATTTCTAATTAATAGCAACAGCTAGAAATCTATTTTTAAGTCAAGAACATCATTTGCAACATCTATAAGATATCTTGGAAGAAAATGAACAAAGATGCACAATGCCTAATAGCAAACATTTAAAAATCAACAAAATAAATTTAGAAGTATGCCTTGTTCATGAGAATATACAATAATAGATGTCTATTTTCTGTAATCTGACATATAGTTTTGATGCAATTTTAACAAAAATCTAACAGGCTTTTTTTTTTAATGGAACTTGATTTTAAAACATATGTGGAAGAGCAGAGACCAAAAAATAGTTAAGGCACTCCTGAAGAATAGATTACCCAAGACTTTTTCTGAAGCTATAGTAATTAAGACAGCAGAATACTGGCACAGGATAAATTGTCCAATTGAATGGCATAAAGACTCCAGAAACAAAACCACTGAATGTTTTTGTCCCCCAAAATTCTATGTAAAAACCCTCGCTCATCATATGATGGTATTTGGAGGTAGGACATTTGGGAGGTAATACAGGTTCACAGGAGGTAATGAAGATAGGTTTCCTAAGTTAGGTTTAGTGTTCTTATAAGAACACGAAAGAAAAGAGAGACCAGAACACACTATCTCTCCCTACACCACTGTGCAGACACAGGGAGAAAGCAGCTGTCTACAAAGCAGAGAAAGCCTGAATGCAGGAACAGAAATGGCTAGTGTTTTCATTTTGGACTTCTCCACCTCCAGAACTGTAAAAAATAAATTCCTGTTGGTGAAGCCACCTGGTCTATGGTATTTTGCTATGGCAGCCCAATTAATTAAGACAATATCTATATGAACTTGTGACGTAAGACAGAAGTGGCAATATAAATCATTGGAAAATGAAGAACTACTTAGTAAAGGTGCTAGACAACTAAATATTATACGAAAAATAGTGAAATTGGATCTCTCAAATCACACATAAAAATCAATTCCACATAAATGTAAGACTTAGATATGAAACACAAATCTTTAAAATTTTCAGAAGATGGAAAAGCATCTTTCTCTCCTTAGTGGTGATGGAAGAAAACAATCTGAAGAAACAAAGAGCATGAAACACAAGAAAGACTGACATATTTAATTATACTAAAATTAAGATCTACTCATCAAAAGAAGGTAAAAAGTCACAAACTGGAAGATAGAGCCAAAACATAAACTCAAAAACCGAATATGTAAAATATACAGGAATTCTCACAAGGAATAAAAGACTAATAGAAAAATAGCAAAACAAACATTTCACAGAACAGGAAACACAAATGGCCAACAAATGTGAAAAGGTTTTAGAACTCATTAATAATCAAGAAAATATAAATTAAAACCTCACTGAGACAACACTTTACATCAACTAGATGGGTAAAAATTAAGAAGAATGATAATAATACACAGTTTTGAAGAAGCAGATTAACAGAAAATCTCATACATGGCTAATTAGAGAATAAGCTGGTTTGATCTCCTTGGAAAATAATTCACACTATTTTGAGGTTAAACATTTCATATCCTATATTCCAGCAATTCATGTAAGTATATAGACCTTAGAGAAACTCTTGCCTATATACACCAGGAGAGGTATATAAAAATATTCCTAACAGTATGTGACACAGTTGATCTCCTTCCTGAGCCATTTTCTGTCATTAACTTCTTTTTCATTGTTCCTTCTCAGCCTCCTTTGCTGGGTTTTGTCTTCATACTCCCTAAATGTTGGAATACTACATCTTTTGGTTTCTTCTATCTTCACAGAAGACGATTTCATTTAGTCTCATGGCTTTACCAGTTACAAGGTCCAAACTCCATCCTGAATGACAAAGTCTTATACTCAACCACCTATTCAACATTTCCACTTGGACATTTTGGAGTGTGGAAGTCAGTCAAGCTATTCAGAAATATTCCTGCTTTTTTCTAGCACTGCACTTCCCTAACCCTTTTGAAATTAGGTGTTGCCATATGACTAAGCACAGTCAATCAAACTTAAGAAAAATTAAACAATTTTCAAATTGTTTCAAATACAACTGTAGATCAATTTTTAATCTCAAAGTAATATGACACAAAAAGAATCTCCAACATATCTTCCCCCATATCTCAGCAAATGAATTTATCCTGTAGTTCACACCAAATTTATGAATCATTCTTAATTCTGTTGCTCCTCCAACCACAGCCAATTTATCAGCAAATCCGGCAGCTTTGCCTTCAGAGTAGGTATCAAAGCTGACTACTTCTCCATACCTCTATTGCTGCTACCTTAGTCTTAGCCACCAATATTTTCAATATCATATAGGAAAACTGTGATAGTCTTCTAGCTGGTCCACTCATTTCCAATCTCCTCACTACAGATTTAGGGCCCTACCATCTGCTCCTGACTACCTCCCCACCCTCACTCTCCTATTCCCTAAAGATACTCTAACCACATGGGCCTTCTTGCTTCCTTGAACAGCCACATTCAAGGCCCTTCCTTTTGTCATTCCCTTTGTCTGGCCCATCTTTTCTAATCATTACGATCTCTCCTCAAACATCAACTCCTTGGAGTGGCTTTCCTCATCATCTTACTTAAAATATCCATAAATCCTAGTCTGTTTACGGGCCAGTTACCAATTTCTTACTCCAAATTCATTCTTCATTGTCTGCTCTACAAGCATAGAGCTAGGTCCCTTAAATATCTTTCTTTTTCTAGGTGCCATGATGTTAAGTTTTGCCAGCAAGGAATATTAGAGAGATTACAAGAAAAAGGAGTTCTTGTTCCTGGCTCATGTGTCCTTGGCAGGCTTCTGCAGTGGAGGCAGGTTCTCCAGTGTTGATAACCAGCTCTTGATATTAACGGTGGTCAGCAACACTCAAAGGCCATCAGTTTTCCCTGGTGCTCCCTCTCCCTTGGGAGGTTTCAAAGTGGAGTATCTCTAACAAGACATTTCTCCATAAACAATTTTTTAGCGTACTTCAGAACAGCGGTTTATAAACTTTTTCTTAATGGGACAAATAGTAAATTAAGCTTGCAGATTATAATATCATAACTCTACTTTTGTAGTGAGAAAGCAGATATAGACGATATGTAAATAGACTGGGCATAGCTGTGTTCTCATTAAACTTTATTTATAAAACAGCTGGCAAATGGACTGTAGTTTGCCAACCCCTGTCCTAGAGGGCATATTTCCCAGCAAGTTTTGAAGGATACATTTCCAGTAAGTTCCACCAGTGCAACATCAGTGAATTTCTCTGCTAGTCACTGAGACATGGCCATATTCTCTCCAGGAAGGTAAGGATCTTAGCCTTGGCAAAAAGGGTTCTTACTTGGGCACTCTATCTTAGCCTTATCAGTAATGCCTACTTTTGTTGTTGTTGTTTTTTAGTAATGGCTACTTCTTAAAACTTTTCCGGTATTCTTCGGATTTTCTTTAATTTCCCTGATACAGTCAGTAACTCTATTAAACTTACCCTCTTGAAAGTACCTGTGGCTTCTGACTTATAGATTGGAACTTAACCAACACATTGTTTATTTAAAAGCATTTATCACTAACTGAAATTATATTATTTATGTTTTGCTTGCTTTTAAATTTTTTTCTTTTTTCTTTTTTTTTTTAAGAGACAGGGGTCTCACTATGTTGCCCAGACTGGCCTCAAACTCCTGGGCTCAAGTGATCCTCCCAACTCAGCCTTCCCAGTAGCTGGGACAACAGGCACGTACCACCACAGCCGGCTAGTATTTGCTTAGTTTTTATTTACTGATATTCACCACTCAAATGTAAGCTCCATAAAGGTAAGCATTTGTTTCACTACTAAATGAATTCCTAGTACCTAGCACACTATCGGGTCCTAGCAGATTCACAACAAATATCTGTGACTGACTAAATGAGCCTTTGGCCAAATAAACTAGATTTTAATTTTAGAATTTCAACTATTTGATTATATAAAATAAGGAGATGACAATAATCTCTTGCTTATACCTGTGCTCACTCTCACACATACACTCCGCATTCACTCACATAACTCTACCTCTGCTTATTGTATTCCCTCAGTCTCTACTCTAAAATTAGTAAATAACTTCTTTGACTGCAAAAATTCACCTTCCTGACTTTTAAACCTGTGAGGTTCAAGCAATACAATACAATCTCCCTCTAAGTATTTGACAAGGAACAGAAAACTACTCCTGAGTGAGGTGGAAAAGTTTGGCAACTTCTCCTTAAACCTTACCCACAAATGTTAGCAAGATTCCAAAGAGTAGAAACAATCATTACTCTCCAAATTAACCTTTTGGCACTCTTGGTTTAGAACACTCAAAGTATTCCTAATAATCTAATACTTTACCCTCATTACTTTAAAACACTTTTCAGAACAAAAATTTGTGACTTACTTTAAAAACCAATCTATAATTTTTAAATATGCATCAGCCACTTCTTTGGAGTCTTTAGCTCATTTTTTCTCTTATGTATACAAATAAAAATACCTGAAAATCAATCTTTCAACTTTTCTGCAGGCTCATCTAAGTTTGATATTACCCCCATCCTCCCATACTTGCAGTCTTTCTTATTTTCACTTTGAAATATGGAAATAATGCAATGGTTGCTGGGATGTTCAAAACAATAGTAGTACTTTGTGAAGTCCAAGGGCCTACTGCTCAAATTCATCCAAAACAGCTAGAAAACACTGGAAAAATTCTGTTTTTGCCCTCTCTCCCTCCTACCTATTTCCTAATTCATCTCTGCTGACCTAAGGGGGATAGAGAAGTAGAGAATGCCAAAGGGCACAAAAAGAGGGAAAAGCTGAGTATAAAGTCTTTGGTGGAAATCACTTCGTTTTCTCACTGAAGAACAGAGACAAAGGTATCAACACTAACAAAAGAATGACCTTCCAGTTCTTTCCTTCTTTTACACTGCTTCACTTCAGCATACACTGATTATCACATTTCATTAACTATAAAGGCTGTTTTTTACTATATAACTTTATTTAACCTCTATGGCCTCATCTCTGAATATCAAGTTTCACCAGTTGCTTCCAAGATAATACGTGCCCTCTCTTTAGAACACTGTTACATTTAAAACAGTTTTAGGCTGTCTGACAGTACAATCTCTGTACTTGATTCTGGCAACAGACTACCAAAGCCAATAATAGTTCTATAAAATTTGACATTTAAAGGAAATGTTAAAAAAATAAAACTTTTCATTTTTGTTTTTCAGAAGAGTAAGGAAAAAATAGAAATATGTAAACCATATTTTTTTTTTTAGACAGGGTCTCACTCTGTTGCTCAGGCTAGTGTGTAGTGGTGTGATCTCAGCTCACTGCAACCACTGCCTCCCCGGCTCAAGCCATCCTCCCACCTCAGCCTCCAATTAGCTGGGACTAAAGATGCATGCCACCATACCTGGCTAATTTCTGTATCTTTTTTTTTTTTTTTTTTTTTTTTAGAGACAGAGTTTTGCCATGTTGCCTAGGCTGGTCTCGAACTCCTGAGCTCAAGCAATCTGCCCATCTCAACCTCCCAAAGTGCTGGGATTACAGGCGTGAACCACCACGCCCAGTCACAGTATGCTTTCCTAAAGACAGTCTGGACCTAAGACATTTGTATTATTTTAGAGTCAATAACACATTTAAGTACAATTTCAGTTGTTCAGAATATTATATTCTTGTATTTAATGGTGAGTGGTATTATTTCACCTTTCAATTTTGTCACATTGCAAATTTCAAGGAAAATTACAGTTATATACGTCTCCAGAGACATTACACGAAGTTTTCCAAACTGCAGTTGGTTAAGAGTTTTTTTTCCCTTGCCTCACACTCAAGGTAGAGAAATAAATTATTTTCCACCATTGAAAAAAAAATTGCACAAAAGGCTGTGTGGTTCCCAAAACAACTGCTTCTTCTAAAAGCTCTCAATGATTTTCATAGTATAAATGCTAAATTACCTCAACAAAAGTATAACACAGTAAGTTTGAAGGAAACCAGAAACCACCATAAATAGCAACTTTTAAAAGATGAGAGTACCTGGGCACCAATGGCTCACGCCTGTAATGTCAGCACTTTGGGAGGCCAAGACGAGCAGATCACTGGAGGTCAGGAGTTTGAGACCAGCCTGGTCAACATGGTAAAACCCTGTTTCTACTAAAAATACAAATATTAGCTAGGCATGGTGGCATGCGTCTGTAATCCCAGTTACTGGGGAGGTTGAGGCATAAGAACCGTTTAAGCCCAGGAGGCAGAGGCTGCAGTGAAATGAGATCATGCCACTGTACTCAGCCTGGGTGAAAAGTGATATAACACTCAAAAAAAGAAAATGTGATATAGTCTCTAAGAAATTCAAAGCCTGTTGATGACTATTATATCATCATTCATACCACTCCCATTATATTTTCTAGGGACTTCATTTATTCATCAAAAAAAAAAAAAGATGAAAGTAACTTATTTTGGTTTTTCCACCTAACATTACTGTTACAGTTTTACTTTTCAGGTTAGCACTGCTTTTAGAAAAATCTATGGAAAGCACAAGTGAGACAGCTGCGTAAGCTATGAGGTTTAGCCCTCAACAATATTTATTCAGAATTGTTCCCTGACTTACAGCAAGCAACATTTTTGGTATAAATCTAAATATGGTATCAACTTGTATTATGTCTAGTCCTATCGGTGGCAGACTGATCTGAGGGCTCAGAAACGTATTAGGGTTAGAAATGTCCAATCTTTTGGTTTTCCTGGGTCACATTGGAAGAAGAATTTTCTTGGGCCACAAATAAAATACACTAACACTAATGACAGCTGATGAGCTTAAAAACAAAATTGCAAAAATATCTCATGTTTCTTTAAGAAAGTTTATTAATTTGTGTTGGGTCACATACAAATCCATCCTGAGCCGAATGTGGGCCTTAGGTTGGACAAGCTTGTGTTAGGGTCTCATCTCCAATCTTGGCTGCTATATAATTATGGATAAATAATCTCACCAGTCGAAGCCTCAAATCCTCATCTATACAATGCTTAGGCTAACCTAGATGATCTCTAAGATTCATTTCAAACATAATTTTATCTTCATAATTCCTACTACTCCCATTACATTTTCAAGGGATTTCATTTATTCATCAAACAATTATTAAACACCTACTGTGTCTCTAGCACAAACAGTAATCTGAGTGTACATTTTGATTGTACCACTGGCATATTAGAAAATTATTTAACACATAAGCTTAAAGTTAATAATGGGATTAAGAAAAAATAGTTAAGTGGTTTATTTGGTGTAGAACTCACAGAATAATGGATTTACAGATCAGTACAAAACTCTCCACATTTGATACTGCTCAGAAAATAAGAATGTTATTAAAATACTGTGACTAATCAAAATTTAACAGGCCTACCACTGACATGATAAAACCGACTGCCAATATATACAGAACTGTTTCTGGCGTGTTAAAGACAAAAAGGTATGATAAAGTCAGCTTTCACGGGGACAGAATCTCAGTCCAATCTCTAACACGAATACATTTCTGAATAACAGTCTGTGCTGATCCTTCTTGTCAACTTTTAATCCTTCTAACTGATGAAAAGCATGAGACATCTGTTTATTTTAAGTACATGCTAGTGGCTGGCTTTTTTATCTTCACCTTGCTTTGTATAATTGTACAGAATGCATTAAATGCTTAATGCAAACACACACAATGCCCCCCATTCAACTCCAAGCAGAGAGTAGGGGTAAAAGGATAACTCAGTTGCTCAAAAGCCACACACAAAAATTAAATCCTAGAAGGAAGTTGGAAAAAAAAACAAATAAAAACACAAGGCAAACTATTGTATTAAATAGTCAAAACTTCAGGGTCTTAATAATGTGTTAACTCCCTGTTAAGACAAAAGTAAATAAAACTGAGAGTTCCTATAATAGGAAGAGAACAAGAAAGAAAGACAGGAGGAGGAGGGGAGATAACATTTACTCAGCACGTAACAGGTGCCAGGCACTATGCAGGTAGTTTTCACTTATTCTTCTCAGGAACTCTACACATGAAAATATGCCTCAATAGATGATCATCTGCAGTAAGAGTTAACCATTTCCCTTCATAAAAATGATTCCAACAGCCTAAGGGTGTATTCTAAAGCACAGGCACTGTGGACGTAAACAATCATTCTGCCTAGAGTCTTGTATTTGGAACTGGAAGAGGTCTTGGGTCACCTAGGCAACCCATCCATCTTATGAACGATTAACTTAGGCCAGACAAGATAAGGGGCTGGACTAAGGTCATCCTTGTTTAGAAGCAGAGTTGGGCTCAAACCAATAATCAATACATGGGTATGCCCCCCTGCTGGTAACTATTCAGTGAAATTTGGTAATTGCTAAGTTATTGACCACCTATTAGTAATTTATTAAAACAATCCTAATTATCCGATTATACAAACAGCACAGAATCTCCAAAGAATTTGTGAATTTCTATATATTTTTAAAACCAACTGATAGCCAGTAACCTGCGTTTGAACATTTGTCTATTTCCCTGACTGCTCTCCTCATAAAGATCCCAGATGCAAATCGGTGTTGGAGGAACGAGAGGTGACCGGTCGCTGAGGTAAGGATCGCCTCCTATAAAGCCCCACGTCGATGATCCTGGCCCTGGGCTCCCTGTCCCCTCCGCGATTTGTAACCCCTGAGCCGGGCGGGAGGACAGAGGATGAGTGTGCAGTAAAGTGGCTCCCGCGCCCTCGGCTCGCTGATTACCCTCGCGACGCCGGGCCGGTTCCGAACGCGGACCGGACCGTTAAGGGGCTGCCTGGGCCGCTATGCCCCGCGCGGGCCGCCCCTCCCCCACTGCGGCCTGAGGCGAGAGGCGCTGCCGGCCGGGCCCCCATGGCTCCCCAAGCAAACAATACAGGGGGTCCCCTGCGAGGCCGAACACCAAGGCCCCGCGCCGCGGGCCTCGCAGACAGAGGCGAGCCGCCAAGGCCGCGAGAGACCACCCCGCAGGAGTGCGAGTGAGGAGGCGGTTATTCAGGGGGTTCAGAGGCCGCCGTGGCCTCACCGTACCTGACTCCAGGTGATGAACTCGTTAGTGTGGGTTTCCTCCACAAGCGTCCACAGCTTGCTGAGGAAAGCCGGCACGTTCGAACTCTGCTTCATTGTTAACGCGGCGCAGGGATTCCAAATTCTACACCGGAACGCGGTGGTAGCGGCGGCGGCGAAGGCGGCGAAGGCGGCGAAGGCAGCAGCTCCCCGAAAACGCCCACAACGCAGGCGCAGCAGATCTCGGTCCCCGCCCCCCAACCCCGCCAGGCGCGCGGTGAGGCCGAGAGGCCGGGCGGCCGCACGTGACGGACAAGTCTCCCCGCTCCGCCTGTGCGCGTAGTGGTTCCGCGCCGGTCCAGTCCCTGGCCAATCCCAGAGGCCGACCACACGACAGAGAAAAGTGATTGGCTGCTACAGACATGAAGGGGGCGGGAGCAGAAGGGGGTGGGAGCAGAAAGGGGTGCTGCCTTCTCATTTGCCTTTTATGCAGAAGGCTTGAAGGTAGCGGGCCTTCGGCTTGGGCGACAGTGTTTGGTTGTTTCACGTGGAACAGCTTATGGTTTCTGGACTGTGGCTAGGCGGCTACAAAAAGCCCTCCAGGGCCTTTGAGTCATAAGTTTGGCAGCCAAAGTGTGGTTTGCGTCAATTTAGAGACAGGATCATTCGCGTAAGGAAAAAGCCAGCACTCAAGCATGATGTGCTAGGCCTCAAATTGAAACTGTCTTAAAAATAATGAACTTTGTTCTTAAGTTTTCATTGGAAGAAAAAGCCCTCTTTAAAATACATTTATCAAAAAGAGCAGTTTAAATAACTCACTCTCTACTACTTAGAACTGTAAACCAGGAACTGCAATTGATAATACATCATGTGCTGTTTTTATTCCAGTCACCAAGTGCCTACTCTGTAGGCAGAAAAAAAGAAACAGGCTCGTTTATACTATTTTAATTAAAATAGTCGTTCCTGCATATTCTTTACAGATATACTCTTTTTGTCCTGAGAGATTGGTATAGTGGAGAAAAATAATGAAAAAGGATCAATAGATAAGAGTTTAGACAAAGCCTCTTGGACATTTTACTGTGTATTAAAATAAGCCAGTACTGTCATTTAGAGCAATTCCTTAGCCACCAGTGCCAGTTTTTCCCATTTTTTGAATGGGAATAAGATCTGTCTTTTTACCCATTAAGAGTGTCTTTAATAATATGGCTGTGAAAATGCTTTGAAAATATGACGTCTTCAAAATTAAACTTTTATTTTTTTTTACAAAGTCAGCAAGTGAAGACAAAAACTTGCAAAAAAATAAGAGATAACACATTATACAAAAATTCAACATAGAGTTGGTTTACTTCTTGGGTAAATATAAAATAGTACATTAAATATATATATCTTCCAATAAGCAAATATTTGTTGAATGCTGCCTTTGTGCTCAGCACTGGGATGTTGGCTGTAGCAAAATCAGATATAAGGAACCATGCATGTGATAGAGGAACTAAAATTTTATGAGCCCTTATATATGCCAAGGGCTTTACATATATTATTGAATCATTCACAACTCAATGAACTAGGTCTTATTCAAAAGTTGATTAATTTCCCCAGTCACAGCTAGTAAGTAGGAGACAGTATTTACACCCAAGCTTTATTGAGCTCAAAAGCATGTGCCCTTTCCATTATAAAATGATGACACTCTCTCAAAGCTCAAGATGCTTATATTCAAACTCAAGATACAATATGAACACAGTGATCAGCACTCATTGATATATTTAAAAAGCTAAATGTTTGGTATAAAATAAGTACTAGATAAGTTTAAAAAGACAGATTAGTAGGTTAAGGTGGTAAGGAAAGATTTCACGGAGGATAGGGACCTTACGTTGGGTCTCGAAGTAAAAATATATTTGAATAGCTAAAAGGACGACAACAGAGTGAGCAAAAACCAGGAAGCTAATAATCATGTCTATCTAGGGAAGGAAACAGCTCAGGAGGTAAGATTGGTAATGTCTAAGGGGGAAATGTGGCCTACTTTCACGGCATTATATTATTTTAATCTAAAAAATATATAGTGTGTTTAGATAGAAGCAGAAACTTCTCTTTGGACATTCAAAAGCTGAGCACTCATAGGGCTGAGCTTAGTGGGGTGCTACACTTAGTTTAATGCTCTGCTCTCATCCTCTTGAAATTCTTAATTTTTGAGCAATGGACTCTGCATTTTCATTTTGCAATGGACCTTGCAAATTCTGTAGCTGATTCCGTTTCCAATGTATGGCATCTTATAGACCAAAGTTTGAAACAAGTGGTTCTCAAACTTAAGCATGCATCTGAATCACTTGGAGAAGAGAGCCTTCCAGTAAGCAAAACCTATCAGGTAGTATTTGTAATACCTATAAGAGCAGTGATACGGATATTATTAACCAGATAAGGAAACCATGGCACCAGAAAATTTGTTAATGTATCCAAAATCATCTAGCTAAGGTTGGAATTGAAACCAGGTCTTTCATAGTCTGAAACATGCTTTTTAAATTTACACCAATGTGCCTCAAACTTTAGCCCAGAATCACTTGGATGGCTTCTTAAAAAACAAATTGCTGCTTCTGCTTCCATGGCACTCAGCGAGTTTGAGGTACAGGCTAAGAATGTTTATTTTTAACAAGTCCGAGATGATGCAGATGCTACTGGGCCTGGGACCGCATTTTGAGAACTGCTATTATAGAGGAAAAATTAGTAAACTGGCCTTCCCTTGCTACTAACATGTACAGATTTATTGTTATACTTCACTTTTTTTTTTAGACAAAGTCTTACTCTGTCATCCAGCCTGGAGCGCAATGGTGTGATTTTGGCTCACGGCAAACTTTGCCTGCCGGGTTGAAGGGATTCTCCTGTCTCAGCCTCCCGAGTAGCTGGGATTACAGGTCTGCACCATGGCACCCAGCTAATTTTTGTATTCTTAGTAGAGATGGGGTTTCACTATGTTGGCCAGGCTAGTCTTGAACTCCTAAGCTCAAGTGATCTGCCACCTTGGCCTCCCAAAGTGATGAGATTACAGGTGTAAGCCACTGCACCTGGCCACACTTCCTCTCTTAATAAAATCCAGATGTTCCAGGAATAACTTAAACTACTATGTTTTGTTTTTCTTAATTGTTAATGTTTATTATAATTAATACATTTTCTGAAAAACTAAGTATTGAATAAAGATTTCTGTAGGGAAAAGAAAATTATAACTTGTTGGCTTGTTTGCACTTATTTATAAAACTGAGAGGGGAAGAAAACCAAATCAAGTTTTATCTCACAATTATCTGCCACCTATAATAACCCTCAAGTATCAGAAAAAACAGATTTGAGCCAGTGTCAACAATTTTGACATGTTTATAACACAAGAGGATAAAAATGTCACTTTCTTAAAGGAGTTGCCTCCTATTAACTCCAGTTTAAAAAGCTGGATTATTTTCATGGTTCATTTGCAGCCTAGAATGTAAGACTTAGATTTAGAATAACATTAGAAAATATGAATGACCCAGACCTTTGCCTAGGAAATAAAAAAGCATATTAGGGAGCAATTTGATGCTTCAGATCATCAGACGATGCCATAAATTCTATCCAATCAATTTTGCAAAACTAATTAGAATCAACAGTGCAACCAGAGTTAGCTTTTAAAGATTTTTTTCAAGAATAGAATGATTAAATCCAAGGGTGAACAGAATAGAGGTTTCCACCTATATTGCTGCCTGGACAAAGTGTTGATTTTCTTCAATTTTGGAATGACTTAGGAGGCCTTAGGCAAATCACCTAACATAACCCAGTCCTTGTTCCTTATATGTAAGATGTGAGTGAAAATACCTGCTATACTCACTTCACAGGGTGGTTTTGAAGATCAAAGTAATTGCCTCTTCCTCCAGTCTACTTTCACAATCTTTATGGATCTCTTTCTAAAACACAAATCTGAAAAAGTCACTTCCTGACTTAAAACTATTCAGTGACTTCCCATAATTTCCAGAATAAATTCAAACCCCTTAAGGGGCATAAAAGGCCTTCTGTTATCTGATGCCACCTACCATTTCAGTTATTGTCTACCATTGTTTACAGCGCCTTTCCCTTAGCCACACCCAATTGCTTGTAGTTACCTCACTGGTCATATTCTTTTATACCTGTATGTATTTCCATAGGCTGTTGTCTCTACTTGCAAACCCCTTCTTCTTCCCCTAAATGCTTCCTCAACCTTCCAGATAAAGTACAATCCCGTACAAACATAAGTTCTTTTGTGAAATCTTCTTTGGTAACATTTATTATAGCACTTACTGCATCATATTATAATTATTTATTCACATGTATTTTTTATTCTAGGCTATGAAAATGCTTCAACATAATACTACGCCATATGTACATTCACTTATTTACAATGACATTCACAGTGATATATGTTAAAATATCAATAAATATTTGTTGAATTAATAAATGAATACATAAACAGGTAAGTGTTCATATTAGCCATCCGTTTAGTCTTGCATGACCCCTAAATCTGGATTAGTTGTTCCTTCCAGTATAGCTTCTGGAACCTGACCTTCATAGTTTTTACCGCACGGTTGCTGCTCATTTACTTCTCAGCAACCCTCACTAGACTCCAGATTGTGCTTGAATTGTTCACTCTTGTAACCTGAGCACTCAACACAGTGCTAATAATAACATAGGACCTGCTCAATAAATATTTGTTGAATGAATTATTTTAGCTTTTGAAATCCTTTGGATAAAATGTACTCTAATAATAAGGAAACCCCTTACAATTTATTCTCAGTCAGTAGAAACCTTTTTGTTTACAAGAGAAGAAAATGAGGAGAAGAGCTTAAGGATAGCTCAACTGGGAAGCACGTGAATGAGGAGCTGTTAGTAACTGAGCAAATATTAGAATCCTGGAAATGCCAGATGTTAACAGAGTGCTATAGAGGCCCAGGTTTGAGGTCATTTAGTTCTTCAAAACAAATGACAGTGGCAAAATGCTTAAGGACTCCTGAATGGGCTTTTGAGTAAGTGAAGAGCTAGAAGACTGTGAAAGTTAATTTTTAAAAAATTTTAAGAAGCTTCCTTCCTCTATGGCAAGACACTGGCCAGAGGAGCTTTATACATGGGAAATATGTTGGTACTGCTTGTACCAGACTTAGGCTGGAACTGCTTTACATTAAAACTCCAGTCTATGCCAGATTTGCTAGAATCCAATCAGTCCTATAACTAGGGTGACAAACTAGTTCAGGTTTGCACAATACATTTCCAGTTTTAATACTAAAGGTTCTATGCCCTAGAAAATCTCTCGGTCCCAAGCAAACCAGGATGTTTGGTCACCCTAACTCCAGCCTCTTCCAGTTATTGATGTTGGACAAGAAGCAGAGTCTCTTTAAGAGGAGCAAATATTGTATAGCAACTATGTAGATAAGGGATCTAAAAACCCTAATGCAGATTTTGGCCTTTCTGGAAGCAGTGTGGAGGCTCTCTTTCACAGACACTCCAACAGCTAGCTGATAAATAGAAGGAATTGTTGTACCCCACAACTCAAGGTCCCCATGAAGGCTCAGTCGCATGCTGCAGAGAGATGTTGATAAGAAAGAAAATTCAAGGCTAAAAAACATCAAGAACTGGAAGCATTAGAAAAATGTGCTGAATTAGAGAAATGGCCTGCAATATAAGTCTTCCATTATTTCCACTAGAATAAAACCACATTAGGTTTTAAGTTTCTACTCCACTGGACTGGTCTTGTTCCAAGAGGAAGTGGTGTCCGAGATAGATAGAAGGTGTTAGGAGATCTTTCTGGAAAATGTGATTTAAGTGATCATTTTATTCAAATCATTTGATAACTGAGCTCTTTGAGCTCCTCAAAGATGAAATGAGCTGAATTATATGGCTGAATACAGAAATATACTCATACCTTGAATATTAAACTGGAGAAATTGGGTTCACTGAGGAGATAGTCCCTGTCACAGCTGTGCGTCATGATCTGAGAGGTGTGTATGAAGAGCTGGCAGGGACTGGAACACTTCTAACATCTTCAGAGTTTAGTCATCTACTATGAGCAACATTTAGGTACCAGCCATAAAGAGAGATGTCTTTTCTAGTCTGTGCTCACAGTGTGGTTTAGTACAGTAGAGATGAAACAAAGGCTCAAGCTGCCGCTTTCTTGAAAAGGCATCCTAGGATAGAATTGAATGAATTCTGATCTTTCAGAGAAAAGTTTGGCATTGTCTGAATCTAGGAGTTGCTAGGACATATTAAAGATTTGCTAATTAATGGCAGAACTCTTGATTTATAAAGCCCTTATATATGGTTATTGTTATATTTGCTATAATTTACTTTAAAATACTACAATTTAAACAGCAGTATAGTGTGATAGTTCATTGTAATCTACACCCTAGGGGCAGTCAAGTTAACAGTTGAAATACCCTAATTAGGAATGCATTCTCCAAGTGTGGTTAGTTAGCATATGAAAGACTAATCTACTGCTTTTCCTATGAAGCTTTTATCTTAATGTTTATTTTTTTTATCAATACCAAAAGTTCTGTTAAATAGGATAATGGATGTGAAAATGATTTCTTTCTTGGTGAAATTAGTGAAGCTCAGGATATGTGTATTGACTAAAAATAGTGCATTGTCTTTCCCCATTTTTGACTAAGCTGGGAAGTGTTATCTTGAACTGGTAGCCTATTCTCTTCTCAAGGTGCCCTAATCTTAGGATCCTCATAGGTCCAGTATTCAGGGGATTTAGGTGGCCTGAAGCAAAAGTAAAAATAGAGCATTACATGCCATATTTCTGAAGTTTTAAAGATCACAAATCAAGTTAACAAGCTGTTAAATAAAATACATTTGGCCAGGCGCAGTGACTCATGCCTGTAATCCCAGCACTTTGGGAGGCCGAGGCAGGGGGATCATGAAGTCAGGAGTTCAAGATCAGTCTGACCAATATGGTGAAACCCTGTCTCTACTAAAAATACAAAAATTAGCTGGACGTGTTGTTGCGCGCCAGTAGTACCAGCTACTTGGGAGGCTGAGGCAGAAGAACCGCTTGAACCTAGTGGGGCGGAGGTTGCAAGGAGCCAAGATCACGCCACTGCACTCCAGCCTGGGTGATAGAGTGAGACTGCATCTCAAAAAAAGAAAAAAAGTTCTAGTCTCCTAGCTTGACAAATGTATCTTCATAATAATAAAATTAAAAGATATGTGCCAAGTCATAGTTTTCAGCTGGGCATAGTGGTGCATGCCTATAGTTCCAGCTACCCAAAAGGCTAAGGCAGGATCGCTTGAGCCCAGGAGTTTGAGGCTGCAGTGAGCCGTGATTGTGCCACTGCCCTCCAGACTGGGTGACGTATATATATAGTTTTCATAAGACACTAGGTTAGCAAAATATTTTTAAATTAATTTTGATCATAATTAATGTTTGGTGTTCTGTTAATAGAGGAATGTTTTAGATGATTAATAAAATAGAGATATATAATTTGTAGATCACTATATCTTTATTCCATAAAATTATTTTTTCTTGCTTATATTTCAGTTAGATTGTCACCATCAAGGTTGTCACATAACGTATGTTCTACTGGATGAAAGTATTTGAAAATGTAATTATATCCAAAGTACAACTGTATGTAACAACCAATTTAAATGTATTTTATAAAATGTATTTCAAGTACATGTTGAAAATAGGAAAGTTAAGGTTTTTGTACATTTTGTTTTAAAATATTTAGAAATGTCACAAAATTATAATACATTTCAAATTTATAAACAAAATTATTCATATAAATTTTACACTTTAAGCTTAATATTTTGAAACTATAATCAGATCATATTAAATGTTTTAAAAAATAAACTCTTTTCTCACTCTGAAGCAGCTGGCATGGGCATAAAGCAGTACAACCTGTAAACCCTGTGTTTCAACGGCTTAGGAGAAGCATTTTCCTGGAGCCCTTAGTTGCTGGAATGATGTTTAGAGTTTTACTATGCTACACAGAGAGCTGGATTCCAAATGATAGAGGTGACCATTTGTTCCTTAATAAATTAATTTTTTGTATGTGTTACAATATGCAGGGCCCTCTAAGGTGCTGGGCTCCAGAAAGAGATTCTTCCTCTAGGTTGTAAAGGCAATACTGCTACTTACAGTAGATTTTTGTCATCTGACTTTCTTGAAACTTAGCTAAATCCCACTGTTAGAATACTATAACATCTACGCAATGTACTTCATCAGGTTTATACAGCAGGGTAAATAACTTTTTTGTGCCTTCTTGCTAATGCATCTTTGTATGTATGGCAGAATTTCTCCTTTATCATGATTATTATTTTAATGTTTTTAAAATATAAACTTCTTTCTGGTGGTAGGGTTGTGATTAACTCAACTTCACCTATCTCTAACTCTTTGAAGCTACCAAAATAGTCATTGTGGATAATCAAATTGGCTTAGATTAGTTCTCAGACGTGTAAATCTGGCAAAAATTTCTAAACTGATGCAACAAAAAAAGATCCCTACAGTGAACTATGAGATTAGTTATCTGGGAAGCTAATTTTCAGTGCTTGGGGTCATAGGTTTTATTGCATACGACTTTGTAGGCATTGATGGCTAAAGATACATTTCAAGACATACTACAAAGCACTATGGCTAATAAAGATCTCCTAGTATCACTCTGCGAAGAACTCCCATTGCCTTTACGTAGGGGTTATATCATTTATTTTCTTGATTTATTTGAACAACCTACTATTCCCTTTAGTTTGCGTTCATACAGGGTAACTTTGACAACCTGTTGTCATCCTTCCAAATTTTCTCTATTTACAGTAGCTTATATATGTATTTATACACATATAGTTTATTGGCATTATTTTTACATGTAACATTTCTCCAATTTTAAAATTTATTTTTAATTGCAGTAAAATTTTCATAATATAAAATTTACCATCTTAACAATTTTTAAGTGTACAGTTTAATAGTGTTAAGTACATTGACATTGTTGTGCAATCAATCTCTAGAATGCCTTTCATCTTGCAAAACCGAAACTCTATACCCATTAAATAACATCTATGCTCTTTCTCCTCCCCTCAGCCCCTGGCAACCACCATTTTACTTTCTGTGGTTACAAATTTGACGACTCTATTACTTCATATACTTGGGATCAAACCCTATTTGTCTTTTTGTGACTGGCTTATTTCACTTAGCATAATGTCTTCAAGGTTCATCCATATTGTAAACATTTATCATAATTTCCTCTATTTTTTAAAGCTAACTAAAATTTGTATGCATATACCACATTTTGTTTATTTGTTCATCAAGGGACACAAGTTATTTCTACCTTTTGACTATTGTGAATACTGCTGCTGTGAACATTGGTGTATATAATTTTATGCAGTTTGCTTTTCTCACTTGACAACACATGGTAGAAATTCTTTCATGTCGGCTGGCATCACTATAATTTATTCCTTTTAATAATTCCATGATATTCTGTGGTTTGTAAGCAGCACAGTAGATTTAGCCATTCTGCTACTGATGAGCATCCGCTTTGTTTTAAGGTTTTAATTTTTTCCACTCTGAGATACTGCAAAAATATTCCTTATACCTAAATTATTAAATATTGGTGCTTTTATTTCTTTGGAGTAGTAAATTCAGATTTTCATGTATAATTTGCATGGTAAATCTAAACTTTCCATTACTGTACCTGGATATAAAAAGAGCATGCTGCTGTTTAAAAAGCCCCACGTTTGAGCTAATAGAATGCTATTGTATACATATCCAACACTGTGATGCTCCTAGCAACAAGAAATGTCAACATCATGCTTCTGTGGCAATAGCAAATGTCTAAGCAAGACAGAGAATAATCTAATATTTAGAGCTCAGGGGTGATTTCACCTTTGGATAGAAATAAAAGGAGATACCTTTATTCTTTGGTATTTTCATAACATTAATGCAAAGCCAGGAAACTGTACATTTTATTACATAGATTTTTTGGGCATTGGTAGCTGAAGATATATTCTGAATTGCCTCTAGACCAATTTAGTTCTGGTTTACTTTTCACTGGAATAATTTTTAATTGTCTGTAACTATCTCTTCTATTCCCAATCAGCTGTGAAAAATGAAGAGTAAAGAAAAGGAGCTAGTATTCTGGTGTTTAGAGATATTTATTGAAATCGAGACCCAGAGAGGTTTGATTACATTCTAATAGGTTCACAATCAAAACATTAAACACACACATATTTTAGATATATAAAATTTTGATTATATATATATATATATATATATAATTTGATTCACAACGTTTCCACTTTGAAACCTATGTCTTTCTACCACTTTATGATTTACCCTATGATGATCATAAAAGAATCCAAACAAAACCTGGTATTCCAAGTCTCTTGTATTTGATGTTCCCAGAGTGAGTGCTTGGCATCCCCAGTTCAAAGTGGCAGGCTTCCAGTTCAATTCTCTTTAGCCTATAACTGGGCTGCAGTCATATAGATTTGTGATTTGCACTCCAATTCCCATACGAGAGGCATAGCCCTGCCACCAATACCCACCCACTTCGCTGGGCTGCTCCCTTAGCCCTTACTCAGGATCTTCTACAGGCTGGCTAAGA
Organism: Cacajao melanocephalus; assembly: GCA_963573385.1. NCBI lineage: Eukaryota > Metazoa > Chordata > Mammalia > Primates > Pitheciidae > Cacajao > Cacajao melanocephalus. The sequence continues at coordinate 2,760 of CAUYLG010011315.1, read as the reverse complement.
CCTATAGTCACCAGTTAACAAGACTCTATTCTAATAAGAATTAGAATGTGTAATAAAGTTCTGCTTTATTCATGATGACTATTTTAATGTTTTTAAAATATAAAAATCTGCAATAAGCAAACAAATGAACATAACTGAACAAAAATATGTTTTGGTTCTCCTGCTTTGCCTTAGTGAGGTCAAGGTCATTGTGTGCTCTGTCCCTGAGTTTTGTTTCTATCAGATAGTTAGATCACTTGGATTTTGATGCTATGTGTTAGGGACTGAATTGTGTCCCCTCAAGCTTTATTTGTTGAAATTCAAATCCCTCAGTACCTCAGGATGTGACAGTTTTTTGGAGATAGGGCCTTTAAAGATATAATTGATGTAAAATGAGGTCATGCAGGTACGTGTGATCTAATATTACTGATGTCCTTATAAGAAGGGGAGATTTGAATCCAGGCAATACACAGACCTACAGACTGAGGAGTAAGTATGTGAGGATGCAGGGAGAAATAATTCATTGGCAAGCCAAAAAGAAAGGTCTTAGAAGAAACTAGATCTGCCAACACTTTGATCTTGGACTTCTGGCCTCCAGAACAATGAGAAAATAAATTTCCATTGTTTTAGCAACTGAGACTGCTAATGTACTCTCTATAGGAGGACTTTCAACTATACCAAAACCCTGAGACAACCAAAAAGTTGAACTACTCTGGATATTAAAGCAACTTTAATCAAAGCATTTTACTAACCTTGCTGATTTATAATGACTGAATAAACTCATGAACACATTTTAATGACTATTAATATTTTTTATTTTTATAACCAAAAAAGTTAATTATGAGATATTAAGGCATTATTTTAAACCTAGGTGAAATGAGAATTATTTCTCTATATTAAAATTAAGATAATCATTGTGAAATGTCATTAAGTATAAAAAGTTTAATGAATATGCAATACTCAATATCTAAGAATACAAAAATTGATCATTTATATTTTAAGTGTTGTCAAATGATATTTTCCCTTGGCTAACTTAATTCTTTTAAATTATCCTTGAACAAGTAATTGGATGGCTTTGTACTATTTATTTGTGTATTTATTCTTTAAGATTTTATTCTGAATAGTACTAATTTTCTAGGGATGCAACTTCTAGAAAAGGGAAGACTCAGTTTTGTCTTGTTTGGAACCTTACAAAGAGTTATCCACATCACCAATATGTGCTATTTATTTTCAACTGCAAATATATATCAGCACGTCACTCCTATGCTCAAAACTTTGCAAAGCCTCTCCATCTCTATGTCTCCACTCCAGTTAAAATCAAAATCCTTTCAGTGGCTATAAGCACCAATCTAATTTGTCTTCTTCCAACCCCCGCCCCTGGTAAAACCTCTGCACCTCGGTGTGGGGACTGGGGGAAGACTGATCACAAATTTCTTCTTTTAATACTCTTATTTCTTTACAGATGTATTGGAGTTCTCATTCTTCAAACATGTTGGGAGTACTTTGTTTTAGGGTCCTTGCACTAACAGCTTCTTCTGCCTGGAATTCTCTTTCCCCTAGATATTCTCCTGGCTTCTAAGATTTTGCTCAAATGTCTCATTTTCTATGAGGCCTGTCCTGACCAGCCAATTTAAAGTTGTAACCTTCTTGATTACTCTCCTCTATACATCCTCAATTCCTTTTTATTTTTTCCACAAGGTCAGGAATCTTCTTTTTTTTTTTTTTGAGAGAAAAAAAGAAGAAGAAAGAAAAAAGGGGGAGAGAGAACAGAATTCTTGCTCTATTGCCCAGGCTGAAAAACAATCTAGGAATAGGTATTAAAAACCTCTTTTATGCCGATAATTGTACTTAACAACAGAGACAGGAAGGAATAAGGGAAGAAAATACCAAACAGCCAACCAATATTTCATTTAAGTCTGTGAAATGCTATGCAAATGCTGAAGAGTGATTTACTTCCAATTATATAGTCACTTTCAGAATAGGTGTAATACGATACTGAGAAAAATTTATGTTCTGGAGACCTGGGACGAAGAATTCTATAGATATTCACTAAGTTTAGTTATTCCAGGTCTAAATTCCCTATTAATTTTCTATCTCATTGCTCCGTCGAATATTAACAATGTGGTGTCAAGATCTCCCGCCATTATTGTGCGGGAGTCCAAGTCTCTTTATAAGTCATTTAGAACTTGTCTTATATATCTGGGTGCTCCTATATTGGGTACATATATATTTATGATCATTAACTCCTGTTGTTGCATTGATTCTTTTACCATTATGTAATATCCTTCTTTGTTTCTTCTAGTCTTTGTTACTGTTAAAGTCTATTTTGTCGGAGACAAAAATTACAACTCCTGTTTTTTTTTGTTTTTTACTCTCCATTTGGTTGGTGAATCTTTCTCCACCCCTTTGAGTCTTTGTGTGTCGATGCTTGTGAGATAAATCTGGATACAGCATACCAATAGGTTTTGACTTTTTGTTCAATTTGACTGTCTGTGTCTTTAATTGGGGCATTTAATCCATTTAAATTTAGGATTAATATTAATATCTGTGAGTTCAGTATTATGATTTAATGCTAGCTGTCTATTTTGCCCATTAGTTGATGTAGATTCTTCATTATGGAGATACTCTTTACATTTTTGTAAGTTTTTGGGATGACTGATACTGGTTGTTCCTTTCTGTTTATAGTGCTTCTTTCAGAAGCTCTTGTAAAGCAGGCCTGGTGGTGATGAAATCTCCGAGTGCTTGCTTGTTTGCAAAAAATTTTATTTTTCCTTCACTTAT